>JAPYYT010002551.1:0-17120 GCA_030522565.1 Ceratosolen corneri | reverse complement strand
CCAGCCAGACCTCAGGATGTCGGGGTGACCGCGCGAGCCGCGGCCCGACGTCGCAAAAGGTTACCACCACTTCACCTCTGGCACTTCGCCCTTCTCCTGTAAAAGGGCGATGACATTTTTGTCCAGAGCTCCAATGACAACAGAAAATTAGCTTCAAACAATAAGTAAATTCTTCTCACTATCACCAAAAATCTAAAGAGACCACCCCTACTCAAGGAGTGGGGTGAGACATCAAAACTAGACTGCAGACGTGCTGCGCTTCAGAATTCTCGTTGAAATCAAAATCTCTCAAAAATCAATCTCACTGTTAGTCTTACAACAAACAGATTCTCAATCTACAGTGTTCGGCATTATAAAGTTGAAGCTTCACGCGACACTGATAAGAAATCGATACACATTACATAACGTATGCTTGGACCCGCAAAGTTCGGTGACGCGAAACTACTGCAAAAAGATTCTATAGGCTGCAGCTCTCCCCTTTATCTCAATACATTGGTGCGCCGCATTCATGACGATCATCGACTAATAAATCTGAGTAGGGCGAGAGCCTAGAACCCACAAACCGAAGGCAAGTAGCGATATGTACATTTATCTAATTGGACAAAAGGGCTACCACTGCGTTTAACACAATTAAATAATATACCCCTGTAATATTTTAACAATTAAACAATTCGTAAGATTAAGAGGCCGTTGAAAACCTCCTACTGTACTACCCACTACTGTAAGAGAAGATAACGGCAAATAGAACAGAAAGAATAATTAGTGCTTTTGTTATAAATTAATTCAAGAACATTAAACATTAAAACTAAAAACAGTTAATAAGAGTAAAGAACAAGACAGTGTAATTTCATATGTAAAACTAAAATTGTGTAAAGAAAATTTCTATTTGATTTTCAATAAATATCAGTTCACAACATTAAATTCGACCCCCCCCCCGTCTGCGTTTCTTTCTACCCTGCCATCTCTTCTCTACCACTATCGGCCTCTCCCCCCTCCACCTTGGGGAGAGCTCATCATCGGGAAAGTTGCCCGAATACGAATATATATACAATATTTTACGAATATTTTTATTCATCACCAGTGATTTGAAACGCTTGGGCTTCCCCCAGATTGTAATCGAAAGTTCCAGGTTCAAAATGACCATCACGAGTCTTGCAATACGAACCTAATAAAATTAACGGAAAATATTTTAGAGGAATCTACGCGTATTACTTAAACTTTGTACAGTTTTTTACAGCGTACTGATACATATTTTGAAATATGTAATATCGGTGCAATAGCGCAAGCGACGGCCTGGCGGTCCAACGCACGGCAATCGCTGCTTTGACGCCTCCACCGCCTAAAAAGCTTCTCTCACGAGAAACGGAGTGAGAACTTTACATATCTCGCCATCATCGCCCCGCAGCAGAATCTTCTTGAATCGTTTATAATTGTTTAGAAATATATCGATTTGAAATATGTCAATTAAGACAATACAAAGTTGTGTAAAGTGAATAGTTTCGCAAAGACTCAATTGTTAAAATAAAAAATAATAAGGTTCATATTAACGCTGATAAAGAAATAAACTCTTTGGAGTGTGCTACTGATACACGCTATTGAAACACGAAAGGCACCCGCCAATATTCAATCGCCCTGCACGCAAGGATAAGCGCGAGTAAGCACAGGAGGTATGACGAAGGAACCTTCTGCTAATGCGCAAATCATCAATTGCCCGTTGCATAAATTTGTACCAAATTCGATACCAAACAGCAGAGATAACAACTCGCAGCTAACCACTGTGGATTTAAATTAACACAATGAGAAGGATATATAATTAATAATTTTTTAACACCACTCCAAGCGTCGTGATATTCAATTTACAACTGAATATTGCACCTGTGCGGAAATAAAGAATATTTAATTAATTCACGGAACTTAACACATATTCTAAATTCACTTCAAGCTTTCGCGGTATTCAATTTACACCTGAGTATTACGATAATTCACTGGTTACAATTCGAGATTGAGATAGCATTATATTTTTATTATAGACCGCATTATATTTCAATTCATTTAATTAAAAACAGTTTTACAGCATTACATACGCCGTCCTCGTCTTTTTTTTATTCTACCCTGCTACCTCTCCACCTCCATGTCCACCTCTCCCTCACACCACCTTGGGAGAACTTTTTCTCATTTAATTTCCCGATCACTATCGTATGACAGTGGGCAAGGATTTTAAATGTATTGTAAATACATTATAACTGTTATAATATGGTATAATACTGTTCAAAGTAGAGCCGAATCTGATTCATTATTCCATAATAAATATTTGACAATATTGAGGTACCCTCTACCTAGCTTTCATAGGCTCAGCTTTACCTGTTCCGATGGCATATTGATAGGGGTTTCACCTGCGTGACTGTATGCGCTCCCTGATGTTGAGGAGTGTGGATATAATAGAATTGATGTTGACGGCAGGATAGATTAAATTATGAAACACGTCTATATGCTGGATGCTATTATTTAATGATAAACTATTATTTTATACAACACTTGTTATAGTTATTTGTGCTTGGTGTGTGGGTGTGTATAATAGCTAACACTCGCGAATAATCCGTAAATGGTAAACGATAACAATTTCAACGTGTGAACGGAAAATCAATGATATTTGAGAATAGATTTAACAAACCTCTATAATGGTGCAAGGTTCAATTGTGCGTTGATCCTGCGTTGTTTTTGACCCCGCGCGGATGCGCGGAAAAGGATGGCTTCCCTCTTTGTTTCTTACTGAGAAATACTCAGCATTCTAATTACCTACGTTGATGTTGAATAACTGATACTATCAACCCAGCGTTGACAAACTCGCTTCACTTCCGCCGTAGGGAATGCGTCGACTTCAAAATCGTTCCCGGCGACGTTTATCCTCAATCTTCGTTACCTTACGGTTGCCACTATTAAATGAAGATTGTACGTTAATCGAAGATACCCAAAACGACACTGACGCCACGGAAAGCGTCACTCACAGTTCGCATTGCGACTTTCCGCCACCCCGCTGGAACTAATTCATCCGATTTTTCCTATTGGTCCCGCGATCGGCAATAATTGTCATTGATGCACTGAGTCTTCTGTCCTTATTGTTTTTGGCTGTTAGGCGGGACTTTTCTCACATGTGGTCACATTATGGCTGAGGCCACTGCGTAGGCAGAGTAGGGGAAACCGAGAAGTCGTTATACTTTTTCTAGCCCGGGCTTCTATCTCTCTTACTCCTTTTCAGGTAGTCTAAGTATTTAACAGTCAAAACTCCACTAATGTTGTATACATTATCTTCCACACTTTTCGTTCAGGTTCAATCACGTTTGATTTTAATCACCTCACATAAATATCTTTTGACTACGACCACGTGCAATTATAACACTTCACTTGAGTATTGTTCTCAAATTTTCTAGCATTGAATGTCTAGTCTCCAGTCTATAGCACTCTTTTGACCTCAGTTTTTACACTGCACCGTTACATTCGTAAACACTAACGATCATATTACACAGTGCCGACGAGACGGTTGGTTTATTATGGTTCCACGACTCTTTTTGTACCTAGTCATTTGGATTCAACACTTAAAACTACAAATATTGTCTTGTAATCTGTTCGTTAGAATTTCAGTCACGTATAAAAAACTTCACCTTCATAATTTTTTTTACGCGCGACCACGTGGACTGCACATTTCACTTGAATATTGTTCTCGGTGTTTTTAGCAATGGACGTTTAGTCTCCAGTCAACAGCCCTCTTTTTTATTCTCTACATTTGTATCGCATATTTATTTATAAACACCGATGGTCAAATTACACGGCGAATGCGCGATGGTTGATTTATTATACGGATTTCCGAACAGACAATCTACAACAAAATTTTACCTATATTAACTGTTGGAGATTCCGATAATTTGCGATCGTCTCTACATAATACCATTTTCTTTGAATATTATTTATGAATATTTTATGATTATGATTGCCAGATGTATCCCAAAAGCAAAAGTACATCTTTTCCTCGCTAATGTCTTTGTAATGGCTGGGTTGTCTCTGAACAGCACTTCGAAAGTTAGACGATGGTTAATATGATCATAACATAACTTGCAATGCCAGCCGAATAAAAATCAATAGACAAAACATTCTAGGACACTAACATAGTTACCAAATGTCATGCTATTTTTATAATATACCGATTCAAATTTGAAAAATGTAAAAGACAAGCGATGCTTCAAAGTGTCGGTGCAACAGCGCAACCCGCAGTGCAGTCAAGATACACTTTGAAGCTTGCACCTTCTCCGCCTCCACTGAACTATAGTTGTTCCGGTGTTCAAACTACCGAAGACGCTAACCGGGGCCTGCCGACACATACACCTCGATGGTCAGACAACAATGGATTAGCGCATCATAAGGCATGTAGCAACTAATATAAATAAAAATCTTACATAACGATCCGACAAGACGCTGATTAATTAAGCAAATTACATACAATACTAACCAAGAATATACCTTAATTATTATAATCGCTCCAATCTTCGCCGTATTCAATTTACGTCTGAGTATTGTAATAGTGCAAAATATAAAAGTCAAGATAAAGACAGCATTATATTTTACCATATATTCGAGAGACAATATTATAAATTTTCATATATTTTTAATAAAGACAGTTTTACAGTATTACATATGCCTTTTTTAAGTTCGTTTCTTTCTACTCAGCTCCCCCTTCCACTATCTGCCTCTCTCCCACACCACCTTGGGAAGAGATCACACTCAGGTTAGTTCCCGAACACTAACCCATTGTACAGTTTTAGATTTGTTAGGCTAACTCAATCAATAACGAGTTCTATTGTATTAAAGATAATTTTCTATTGCTTATTTACATATTTGCATAATTACATATTATAAATAATTAAATTATTGTTTACAGATGAAACAAGTAAATTAAAATTAGGTAGGAATTAATTTAAAATTAACAAAAATTAATGATGACCATGTCACTATTTTGATTTATTTAAATTTCAAACTTTTGGTAAATTGATTGTATATAATAAAAATATATTTATTAAACTTGCATTAAAATATAAAATTATGTATTTATACATATAACGATTGAACAATAAAATTAAATAACTATAATATATTCACTATAAACTAATTACTAACTCATTTCTGTGATTCTACGTGATAATCCACAAACATTAAAAAAAAACTGCTTGTATTTAATAATATATAATTGCATATATTTTTAAATATTAATGTCAAAACTTATGTGAGTAAAACTAATGTAAAAATATTTTTATATCTGTATATAATGCATAATAGACAAGCTATGTTTAAAAAAAGTACTTTAATTATAACAGGAAATGAAAATATTATATTTCTTTAAAGCATATAAACTAAAACAAAATAAAACATTTAAAAAGTGTACTAAGTAATTCATCAAATAAATTTCAAATAAGTATTTTTCATAAAGCTGAGAGATGGAATTTTAATAGAGAATACAATTTTATGATCTATATAATATTAAATATAATTAATTATACAATTAAAATATGTTTATATTATAGTTATAATTTTTATATATCTATATGTAGTAGAAAATAATTTACAATTTGTAAAATAATATTAAAATCTAAGAAAAGTACAACTAGTAATTGTCAAAAATTGTATTACTTTATAAAATATATAAATATATAATATAAATAGATTATATAAATTATAAATTAAAGAAAAATTTATCCATCTATAGAATATTATTAAAATAATCATTAATTGTGAATACATATAAAATCTATATGTTTTACATAACAAACTATTTAAGTAATGTTATTGAAATAAAATATACTTAATAATTTATAGTTAGTAAAACTTAGCTATTTTATTTATTTATATGACAATTAATAACATCCTATTATGTAATTTAATACTATAAATACAATTAATTATTATAAAACATCCTTCAAATCTATTAAATAAATTATAATATAATGTGAAAAATGTAACAAATTAAGTGATTATTATTATATTATGATATAGTAATAATACCTTCTAATATGCAATTAGATAATTGAATGTATATTACATTTAGAATTTAAGTAGTTAAAATAATAGTTAAAACAATAAAAAAAAATTATTATAATATTAATTTTTACAATTTAACAAAATATTTATTTTACTTATGAATGCAAACAAGCATGAATTTTTTTAATTCCAAGTATTTTAACACTATTTTACTTATTTTAAATTTAATTTTAAATAAATTTTCAGTTTAATATCTTATCTCAAAATATATTCAAACATGTTTTATTTGGTTTTTATTCGATATTTAATTGAATATAAGAAATTCATTATTAAACAACATTTAAATTGTTATAAAATCATCAAAATTATAAATTTTAACTCAAAAGAATGTAAAATAATTTGATTAAATTTATTTTAACTTAAAATTAGTCGGGCTATCATAATTATTATTAATCATATTTTAAAATTATTTTAAAATTTCAAGAGGTTTCTCTCTCCCTCTCTTCCACAAGTGGTTTCTATATACTTCATACATGTATATTACAACATAAATGATCAGTTATTATAAAAAGCATTAAATAGATATTGATTTTTAAGACATTACAAAATATCTTACTTTCTTGAATGATATTAAAAATTGATGAAAATTATATGAACTATGTATTTAATTAAAAGTTGCAATATCAATATTTAATAAAAAAATAAAAATTTACATACTATATATAAATAATAATTTTTTATTCGTAACTTTCAAAATATTAAATTATTTTCATTCATATTCATATTTTTTAATATTTTTATTTTCAAACTTAAATTATTTGATTTTAATTACTCATTTTACATTTTTGTAACTTTATAAAGGACTAATTATCAATAATGATTTGACATAAGTATTTAAAATTCTATATCTAAATTATAACAAAATTATTCTATAATTAATTGTTAACAATTGAATTTAATATATGAATAATCTCAATATAAAGTTTTATGATATATACTAATTATATTATTTATTAATTTTTAATTTTACAGTTAAAGTACGACTTCAAAACGTTTGACATTTTTATTTGAAGAAAAATATATGACAATATACTAACACATATGAAATTTAATAATAAAAATATAAAGAAATATTAATACCACGCAATCTTTGGAAGCAGCAAGAAATATCTCCATAATTACTGCAGAAAATATACAATCATAAACATGAAATATAATAGATGTACTAAATCCTACAAAATTTGATTTATTCACATTAATCTCTAAGGAATGGAAATTAGATTTTTTTAATGATTAATTTAATTTATTGGCGATTTCAATTATTTTTAAGGAATATTTTATTTTTCTTATTTGTTTATATAAATATATATAACAAAGAAACGATATATTTTATACACTTTCTTTTTAAAAAAATATATTTATTCTACAAATTAGCTGGTAGAAAACATTGTTAAAGAACTTCTTAATATACCTTATTAACTCAAAAATAATTAAAAAATATATTTTTACATTATAATATTACATAAATACGATATAAAAAAAATATTTTAATTTTAACGAAATTATAATCAATTAAATAAATTATGTAACAATATCTATTTAACTTTTAAATATTACATATCCATATATAAATTTTTTAATTTTCCATTTTTGTATCCGTAGGTATTATGAATACTGTAAAATTTATTAATTAAAAAGCTATTAACAAATTCAGTACTGATATATATATATATATATATATATATATATATATATAGATACATGCTGCCACAAACATAAAATTAAATACGTTGATCTTTACTGTACTATAGGAGGAAACAAATGAAAACTTAAATTTTTACTCCTAACCCATGTAGTTAAAGTTGTAAATATAAAATACGTTAGATTGAAAAGAAGAAACAGAGAGAGATAGAAGATCATGAATAGATGCGTTGCTATTCACTAATTATAAATTAAAGGCAATCTAATATTAATAGTTAGTAGTCAATAATCAGTAATTGACATTTAATTATTCTTCAGTTATTTAGCCATTATTCGTGCATCTAAAACTTCATTTTTAATTTCTTATTTGTAAATTTTAAATAAATTATGATCGGTCATTCGCATTTACAGTTATCGATATTTTTACGATCGTGTTATATAGTGTCATCGTTTACATATACGGATTTATTTTTTATGAAAATGATGAATAATTCTAGAGATGATGTAGTAAAAATCAACACACGCATTCATTTAGGCATAAATTCATTTACCAACAAAAATGTTTAACAAAGCTTAATAAAAATAAAACAAAAAAATTATGTAGAATTTGTCTAGTGGTGATACGTTTTACAATTGATAAACCTCTACTTGTTATCAAAGCAATGAATCTTTGGTTGCGAAAATGTTAGATAATTATACATAAAATTATTTAATTTTATGTTATATATAATAGCCATGATTCTAATTTTATTTTCAGATGTTATTCTACAATAAGATGTAAGGTATTTAATCTTGTATTAATTACATTATGTTTTAAGAAATAACCGACAATTTAATATACTAAAAATATATATATATTATATAATATTATAATAGGTATATATGTGCACATTAATAGTGTAATAAATTAAAAACCTTTAAAATGGAAATATTAAACATTGATATTTATATTGACATCGATATACTTATATAATAATTTAATTTATTTACAAAAGAAAAACCATTTGTAAAATCTAAATTTTTTCCCACAATAAAATAAATATTATTTTAATTAAAATATATTACTAGTTACTTTTAATAAATTTCTTAATAATTTTTCAGCAAAAGATGTGATATATAAAGAATTCCGTAATTCTAAAAACAATGAGGTTTAACAAGCTAGAGCTGATGGCTCTGGCTACTCAGCCATCACAAAAATTTGAGAAGGAAGGTATACTTTATTTACGAGAACGTCAAGAAAGCTTCTTTCGTAGAACTGATAGTAAGTATATATTCTTTAAGATATTTATTTAAATTTTAGTAATCTTTATATTACATATTCTTATGTTTTTCAATAATCAACGAAGTGTAGATCATACACTTTTTTAGTAAATGCATGGTATTATATTTATATTTAGTGATTTTTTCATTTGTAAATATGAGATCTTAATTATTTATTTAGATGCAAAATAATATTTGAAAAAATAAGGTCTTGATTAATTCAATGAAAATTAGTTGTATTATATGAGATTTTATTTTAAAAATGTTTAATATAATATATTAATCATAGGTATTTATATCAAATGTATCTAGTGTTTAAATTATTGTAATAGTAATAATTAGAAGTTATATTGGTATAGATTTTCTGCACGAATTAAATTTCATGTATTTAATGTTATTAGAATAAATATAATATTTTCTATTATTAGTGCAATGTGTTTTGATGAACTTTGTTTTATTAATAGTTATTTTGTTCGAAGAAGCAATTAAATTTTTGTTGCTAAAAAATTTGTTTATATAATGTACAATAAATTCTAAAATAAATAAGGACATATATATTAAATATTGAAATTTTAAAATAGTTAAATTAATAAAATTTTTATTTTATTCAACAAAAACAATTGCATTTATTTTTCAGATTTTTTAATTATAGAATTAAAAATAAGATAATTTTAACAGAAACATTTTGAAACTTTAAAAATTCAAAAACTTCAATAAATTGATTTAATAATGTACAGTAATATTTAAAAAGATTAATGATTTATCAATTGTTTACTTGTAAAGAAATTATAAATAATTATAAATGTAATATTTATACATTTATGTAAAATAATCTATTTAATTTATTAATACAAATTTAATAACTTTATAAAAATAAAGTATTTAGCATTAGTAAGCTTTTTTAACAAATAATAAAAAGTAAAGAAAACTAATTATGTGAAAAATTTATATTTTTTCATGGCTACAATAAAATTTCGATAACTGTTTTAATAAAAATTATTGAAATTTTTACAAAAATCCAATGTCTATTGTATCAAAATCTAGTCCTCTTTATTATTTTAAAATTACTATTAAATAATAATTTGTTTATTATATCCAAAAAAAGTATTAATTTTTGATAATTTTTTCTTAGTGAACAAAAATTTCCCTGTAATATTTATGAACATTGTCTGTAAATTTTTATCAGAATCATGTATTTTTAATATTTTGTATAATTACTAAAAATATGTACAACATAAAAACTATTATTGTTTTCTTATAGAATCTTTTTAATATACATTTTCTAATAATGGATATACATTTTTAACAATTTTAATTTACAAAAAATTTAACATATTGTTATGTATATATTCAATAATCCAATAATATT
This sequence comes from Ceratosolen corneri, assembly GCA_030522565.1. Lineage (NCBI taxonomy): Eukaryota > Metazoa > Arthropoda > Insecta > Hymenoptera > Agaonidae > Ceratosolen > Ceratosolen corneri. The sequence goes on along the minus strand of JAPYYT010002551.1, from coordinate 6,766 downwards.
TAGTTGTTCCCATATATTCTTGTAAAGAACTTCGGCATTGTGTTCAATATCTAAAATTTGTATTTCAAGTTCCTCTAATTTTATTTAATTTTCAAGTACAAAATAAAAGATATTTAAACTTATTTTACTAATATTTCATTATACAAGAAAAACTAAATAGTGGCAAATTAAAAGTGTGTTTAATTTTTTAGGTCACTATTATATAATAAATATAATCAAAAATTAAAAAAGAAAATAAGACTTTTGTAATCATTTGTTCAAAATTATTATTTATACTTTGATCTATATAATTTACCATAGAAAGTTATCATAGTTCATATGTTCTATAAATAAATTCATATCCATAATAAATACATCTGCAAGATGAAAGTACGATTCATCAAAGAAAACATTACCAATTGAAGTAATTAATTTTATTATAAATTAATTTAATTAATTCAGTTGAATTACTAAATATTGTATTGTAAAAATGTATTGTCGATACTTTTTAATTCATTTTTATAAATTTATAAAATTTATAAATGTCATAAAATTCGGATAATTAATAATAAAAAAATTTTTAAAAAATTGACATTGGATAATTATTTGGATAATTCTTTCTTATTCTTTTAATCTATAAAGTTGAAAACTCGTATAAAGTCATAATTTTTAACTGTTTTAAAGTTTATCAAGCTTTATGTTTGTGTAAATTAGCAAAAACGGTGCATGGCTAATAACAATTAGTACCTCAATAAAATTTCCAGGTAGAAGTAAAAAACTAGACAGCAAAAAACATAAGGAAAAAACACATAAGACTCTTCGAGACTTCAGTTGCGTTTCAGCCAGTACGAGTAAAGGTACTTTCGAGCGTATTTATCAAATTCAACGTGAACATTACTTTCAACAAGTTTCATTGTTTTATTTTTCTTTAAAATATTTATAAAATTGTTCTTGTTAAATGAATTCAAAGAAAAAAGTGAAAAATAATCAAGAAAAAGGTAATTAAAATTTCTTTAATTTAATATATTAAACCATAGTTTTTACAATAAATTAAGATTAATTTAACATAAGCTTAAAAATAATACTATCAATTGTTTTAAGTACAAATATTTAATTTACGCATAATATGATTAATAGTTTCAATTATATAAGTTGAAATAATCATTTATAATATAAATTTGGTATTTGTTTAAAAAGTAAGTCAAGCATCAATTATTGTTAAAAAATACATAATACTAATATACATATAAAATTATTTTAAACTCTTTGAAAGAAATGTTTTAGTGTTATAAATTTATTCTTTATATACTACTTTCATTGTGGAGCTTTTGGATTCTTTCATAATTAACATACTTTTAAGTTTATTGTTTAACCCATTATAGATGTGGTATTTATGAAAAAATATTAGTCAATAGTTCTGAGTTTATTTTATATTTCTTGAAATAATAATACATTATCAAAACTAATAAATGAGAAAAATTTTTACCTTGAGTATAAAATTCTTAAAACTAATAAAAAATCTGAAATAGACTTGCTAAGTAATATAAATAATATACTTTAAGAATTTTCCCATTGTTAAATATGAAATAATTATATATATATGTTATTCATTTAAAAAATCTATTTATTTACACTTTACATTATTTAATGTGAATCCATATGACTAAACACAATTTATTGATACTATTATAATTACTCATCGTGAAATAAATTTTATTTGAATAATTTTTTTAAACGAGCTCTTTATACTGGAAGTAAATTTAAATGTTAATAATTATTTGAGAAATTTTCAAACATAATTATCTGTTTCAGTATTTATCTATGAATTGAATATAGTTTTTTAAAGACAATGTCAAATTTTCATAGATGTATCATAAAATAAAATGACATTCTATTTTATACATTTCTGATGTATTTTATTATTAGTACGTATATTTTATATTATTAATATAATTAAAAAATTAAAAAAACTTAAGTATAACAAGAATATTTATTTAATTTCTAAACATTTTTTTAAACTGTTTGACGTTTAAATATATAAAATATGTGGCAAATTAAAAAAAAAATTTATATGTTGTATGTGTGTCTGTAAATTAATTAAGATTATGTATATGCACATTGACATATATTAGAAAATTTAATTGATACCCTATAAAATTTAATAAACTTATTTTTATAAACTGGTCTATGTTATCCAACGAATTATTTTACTTTAGCAAATATGAGAAAAAATTTGAATAACAAATTGTCATTGAGCTCATTATTGATTTTATAGTTATGGTCTTAAAAAGTATTTAAATTTGTTTACAGCACGATTTATCTTAGTTTGTACTTTCATTAATTTGCATGAAAATATCAACCGTATTAAACTATTATTATCCCAGTTTTAATAAGACATTTTATTATATTTGCACTTTAAAATTATTTTTATAGAAACACCTTTGTTTTGTGAATTATAAGATGTAGAATAATAATAGTTATCTGAATAATTGTTAATTATAATATAAATCATACGTTTAATTGATAATGTAATTTATTCATGTATATAAAAGTGCAAATTTAGAATATTAATTTAGAAATAATAAATTAAACTTTATGTAAAGATCATATTAATCTACATTTAATTTAATGTCGATATGTCAAGGATATGTGAACATTTCAAATCTATATTAACAATTCCACATAATCTAATCAGAAATTTATATATACTAAATTTGTTCATAAAAATTATTTAAAGACCTTAAATCAATAATATTAAACATAATATTAATTAAAAATAAGTTAAATTATATATTTAAAATTTATTAAAATAAATAAATTAAACAAGATTTATTAAATTTATTAAAAATTATATTTTTAATTTAGTTTATAATAATACATGATAAATATTTATATTTATAAATATATATATATAATGAATGATGTAAAAATCTTTATATTTATATTAAAAAATATAAGATACATAAATAATTATTTCAATTACATCTGTATGTATATATAGGTTTTATCTATAAATAATTTTATATAAGTTTATTTACATTCGATTACAAAATTAAAACGAATTATTTTATATTATAACAATTTTCCAATTGGTTACTGCAATACGCGGAATACTGAATCTTGTAATCTGAAATATATTACAATTTTAATATTTATTTTATGAGTTTATCAATATTTCTATTTTGAAATATTAAATTAAATAATTACAATCATTAAAAGAAATCCATAATTTATACGTAATTTTTTTATTAAATCTACTATAATATATTTAATTTAAAATTCGAATATTTACTTTGAGATCTAATTTTGAAAACTGTAAAAATTGTTTTAAATAAGTTACTTAAATTAATATTTTTAATAAAAATCTTAGAGATTGTTAGCAGATATATTTTTATTTAAAATTAATAGGATTCAAATGCATTTTGAATAAATAATAATTATCCTATTATTATTTTTAATTAATATTCATTTTAATATTACTTAATTTTTTACTTCAGTAATGTTAAAAAAAATAAAAATATCATAAATAAATTTGATTTTACTACTATTAAATAACATCATAAATTATTTAGTTCTATGAAGTTTTACGGAAAAACCCAATTATATAAAACTTCGAATTTCAGAATTATACATAATTAGTCATTTTTGTTTACTTTCATACTTATATATAAGCATCAAATTTTTAAAAAATATAATCAAATATATTCAAATGTATTTATATGATTTATAATACGTAAATTACTGTAGAGAATAACTGAATTCAGTTTAAAATAAAAGTTTCGACATACACTTATATAATAATTAAATTTGATCTAGTTTATGACAAATTAGCTATAAAATTATTTCTATATAATATATTATTAGATAAATTATATTCAAAATATTTCATAAATCTTCATTTCTTTTAAACTAAATGTGTATATTAAAGAAGGTAATTTCTAAAATATTTCAGTCTTTTTCCAGCATTTTCCTGCATTCTTCTGTTCGTAATCTAATAGACCATTCTTTTGCCATTTATATTATTTATAAAGAAACCACCATCTTTTTATATATGAAAATATGTAACAATTAATAATTTCTTTTGTCATTTTGTCTGTTTACGATGGCACCATATCCTTACCGCTATTCAATATGTGAGTTCCTCAAGTCTATCAGTATTTATATAATGAATTATTCGAATGCTCTTGCTCACAGTAAGCCTTGAAAGATGGTGCAGATTGCGGGGAAATCTCTTATTTTATTTCAAATCAAGAGAACAATGGTCTGAACCGGCTGGTGTTATCATACTTGAACAGTTCTCTGTTCGCTTTGAACAACCAACTAATCAGATTCCGTACGGATTTAGTATAGGTAAGATATTTTATTAAAATATTTCATTAAAATAAAACAAACTATCATTAAGAAATTAAAAATATTTAATAATTTTGTTAAGCAAAAAATAATAACAGACAAATTATTTGAACTCTTTAAACTTTTATTTATCAAACATTGTAACTATATTTAAGTAGCTATATCTAGGAATAATATTAATTCTTATGGTATTTCTATTTTCTATATATTGCAAATTTTTTTAACTTTTAAAACTTTTAATTACCAAACAATTTACATATGATTAATTAAATTTATTTAATATTTTTAATAAATGATTATAAAAATATAAATTTTCTTAAATACGTACTATTTGAACACATATATACATTAGACAATTTACTTCTACTTTCATAATTTTTGCAAAATTGTCAGTTATTAAATACACATAAAAAATTATTTTTTAAATTAATTAGAATATATATTTTTATAATTTTTTATAATTATTATAACTAGACCATTCTTTGAGTGAACAAAAATTTGAAAAATGAATTCCTCCAACAAATTAATAAATATAAATAAATCGTTCTTAACATAACGAATTTATGGATTATGATATAATAAATATTCACTACTGCATACTATCATATCAATACTAAAATTATCACTAAGTATTAATAAAATAAGAATAACAAAATAGAATATTTAAATTGGAATGCAATAGTATTTGTCGGTGGTATTTATCAACAACTCGGCGCAAATTCCTCAGAAGACAGAGACAGCTGGTTGCAAGCATTACATTTAGCTAGTTATGAGTGCATGCGGAGTCAATTATTGGCACTGAGACAACGGATAGAAGAGACAAGTAATCATAATTATGACACAGACATTCAAATGTTACGATTAAAATGCGGTATTAGTACAGGTTTGTAAATAAGTTTTTAAAAACTTAAAACTGCATACGATTTGTATAATATTTCTAATAAATTATACATTTAAGTAGGAAATGCAGGCAATTTTATGGAAAATATTTACTATATACGTATAAACGATTATTTTCTTAATATTGATATAAATTATTTATAAATGTCTTTATTAAATAAACAAGTAAAATATTTTTTACTTAAATAAAAAGTAGAATAAAAAAATTTTGTTCATGTTTCAAAATGAAATATAAGCTGACATATTCGATCACATTTTTACATTTATATATTCGAATTTTGTAATTTAAAAACTCTAAACTTCATTTTTAAGCGTATAAATGTATGCCTAGTAAAATTTATATTAATCTTGCCTACTATTTATGATGGACAACTTTTAAATTGAAAAATTATCCAAAAATTAAATTAAAATAAAAACGTATTTAAAAAATTGTTCATTCAATTATTCATTGTAAATGTACTCTATTTCAGAATAATTAAAATATCAATATTAATGTATTATAAGAAATTTGAATATTTTAAGACACATTTTTTAATTTGAAATTTTAATATTTAAAGAAGTTTTTAAAAATCTAATTAAAATAGTAAATCATAAATTTCTCAACTTTGAATTTTTTTCAACTTATTAGATTATAATAAATATTATAATATGTTAAAGAAAATTAAATTAATTAGGATATAGAAAATAATTAAAATTTTTTTAAATTGATTAAGTCTGTAATATCATTTCTTTATTTGCCTTTTAGAATATATTGAAAATCTACAAATAGGTTACTTAAAAATACATTTTTTTTTCAAATATAAATCTTATAAAAAATTAACGTAAAATATATTTTAACAGTTAAGCGTGAATTTTTAATAATGTCATAACATTTTTTATTAACATGTACTGATTCCATAAATATTAAACAAAAACATAATATATATTTTCTACAGATCCTGCAGAGATCCCCATATGTGAGATTTCACTTGCGTGCGACAATCTATTATGTGATGGGCATGGTCGACCACCCAATGCCGTTCTGGAGATAGAAGTTCAGACTTGTCACTCTGAAACTTGGGTGAAGTACACACGTACGGAAATCGTGGAGCGAAGCAGTAACCCAGATTTTCTAACGACAGTTAGCTTTCGAGCAAGTGACGGTATTAATGCTGACTCTTGCATGCGCATAACGGCGTACGATGTAAGGGAACGTGTCAGCCAAACATCTACACCAATTGGCAGTGCCGTCATGATATTCAGTGCTATTCAAGATATGTCTAGGTATGCGTTTTTGAAAGATTACTGTTTTCTTTGAATGCAACAATTTTACGATGAAATTACATAAATTTCAATTAAACCAGTCTTACTTTAAAATTTTGATTCAAAAACCAATTAATAACTGATTATGATTTACTTGTTATTTAACTTATATAACTATGAATAATTTTTATTCTACTAAATTTTTAATTTTTATTCTATTAAATTTTTAATTTTTATTCTATTAAATTTTTAATTTTTATTCTACTAAATTTTTAATTTTTATTCTATTAAATTT
>JAPYYT010002550.1:0-18089 GCA_030522565.1 Ceratosolen corneri | reverse complement strand
AGAGGGAGAGAGGAGGGAGAGCGGGAGGAGGGTAGAGAAAAAGAGAAAGAGTAAGAGAGCGAGCCGCGCGAGTAAGATAACACATTTTGACGGTATAAAAATGAGTGTTTTTCCCTTCCCTATCTGCCTCAGATAGCGCACCTCCAGAGAACTGCATTTCTCTCGTCTCTTCTGTCTCTGAATTCCATCTCTCTTCTCTCTCTCTCACCCCCGGCCCCCCTCCCACGCTCGCCCACTCCTCTATCTTTTCCTCTTTCGTACTCCGTTTTTTACTCTGTAGTGTTTCCGTAAGTCTCCAGTTTTTGCCGCTCATATTTTGTGTAAAATCTCACGAGATCCGCACTGTATGTGCGATATATGCGCGCGTGTATGCGTTGGCATCGTAGGGGGGGCAGGGAAAGTGGCGTAAAGCAAAATCACCGTACTATACTCACACAGATAAGGGGGTGCATTTAATAGGCTATTCTTGTATTAATGATCATATTTGTCGTGCCTATCTTTCGATAAAATTGTAATACGTGACCGTAAAAAGTGAAGATCTTTGCGAAACTGTGCTTAATACTTAATACAGAGTTGTTGGTAAAAGCTTGGTAGGGGCTTTGGCAGTGGATTCTAATCCAAAAGGTATCGATAAACTCGTGGAAATCAATCGGTTGATTTATCATAAATGTCAGTAAATGCTGAAAACTGCTGCGTAATTCGTATGATTAGCATTCATTTGATCGTCAATATATCACAAGAATACACTCTTAGCACAATTTATTTTCACTTTACACATAAATAACTGTTACCTCCACAATATAATCTCCTTTTTATTTTTTCGATAATAAATAATCTCTTAAGAATTTATTGCACTTTGTCAGACAATATTAATTTGATACTTAATACAGCCATTAATCACTTTAGTCTACTTACTTTGAAATCCGAACTCGTCGTGTATTCATTACCGACGCTAACTCAACGGAAAAATACGCCCATCAGCATTGCTGCATATAGATCTAATAATCTAACTAATTGGGTTAAATCCAAAAGGGAGGAGGAAAGACAAAAAATGTAACGGCTTTATTCCGCTGGATTTCACAGGATTAATAAGTTAATTTAGGAAGTAAAGACCTTTGTCACCGCCAAATCAAGAATGACCATTGCGTATTGAGTGTGCCAACCGTTTAAGTTCAAGTAAGTAAAGCGTCAGAGTTGTCAGTTGCGGCTGCAAGAATGACGGAAGAATCCAAATTGTTGAGCATTTGCAAGGAAATCACTTGATAAACAGCCAACACACATTCAGCACTTTAGACACTCAAGTATATGTAAAACAATCTCGGCTCGCTCGTCGCGACGCCGTGCGCGGCTCTTCGCGTAGCTGCCACTAGCAGAATTGAAATTGTGATAGATAGCGGGAAAATTGCTCTCAGACAAGATATCGCTCGGAAGCGGCGGCGTAATGAAGAGCATTGAATTTCTTAATTAATTGGCGCCGTTGTGGGATATTGATTGCGAGGCGGCCCTCGGCAGCCCAACGGAGTCCCAGAACAGCAGATCGCGAGATTACGAAGAAATGTGAGCTCGTATCGACGTAGGCAGCGACGCCTGCGATCCCATTGCTTCAACCTGTCACAACAAACAGTGACTTGTGCACGCACAATAAGCCCCTTTAAATTGCACGGACGTCATAAAGTCGCGCGCTCGCGCAATGAATCGCGCGCGTCAACTCGCCTGCATTGTCTCGCTTTTATAACTGTCGAAAATTGTATGACCAGGCTTTGGAAAGAATTTTAATGAAAACTGTCAGTCGAATTGTCAAGCATATTAAAAAGCCCAGTCCGTAACTAAAAAGCGCCAATGACGAGGCTGCTGCCTACATCTCGAAAAAACTCCGACTCGATCGCTTTGTGTTACGGCAGCTCGCGCGACCTCCTCACTATGACGTTGCACATCGTCGCACACTTGTTTACAAACAGTGCCATTACCATTGCCTCCATTGTAATATTACCCTCGTTTGCGAGTGCCAACGACCGACACATCCAAATCATCCAAGAGTAATAAGCCTCATCGATACAATTGCATCCGCTTTGGCAAAAGGCACCTCGAGCGTCACCTCGAGACTCGCCCGAGACTCGCCCTTTCACACCACACTCCGATATTCCAAGTCCAAGCGCATCGCGGCCCAACGCGGCCCACACGTAGTACGCCCAGAGCTTATGGCCAATGGTAATAAGCAGGCGCACGTACGCCCAGCCAATTTACAAGCTGGACGTGTAAGGTTGCTACGAGAGTGCCGCGACGTCACGGCGGCCGACGTCACGAAATGCCGCACACAAGCGCACGGGAGCGTCGCCGAGTGATCGAGGCGGACGTGCACGAGCTCGTAAGCAGGCCACGGCGCCGCGAGAGAGAGAGAGAGAGAGAGAGCCGTACATACGTAAACCATAGGTAAACACAGGGAGTAAGTGCGGCATCGGGCAATATAATGGAGGGGGGGGGGCGTTTACACTTGGCATTCGTTATCGGGACATCGGCGTCGATCGTGCCGATAGAGGATAAAAAGTGCCGCTCGGCCGTCTTGTATTGAGCACGCGATTTCGTGGGGAGGGGCGCGAGCAAAATAATTACATCGCGACGGTTCGGCCGGTGGAATGGCTATAGTAGTTAGTAGACATTTAGCTTATGGTGGATATGTTGGGGCTCGTGGCTGGTGAGTAGTGAATGGAGCGCCGAGTTTTCGATCGATGGCGAACAAAGGTGAAATTTATAGGGAATCCATGGCGGAAACGGCTGAGCAGAGAGTGGAAAAAGATTTTGAATTTTGCCGAGCATTTTGAAGTTTATTAGTTGGTGGGTTGGGGTGGGGGTGGGGGGCGCAGGGAGAGTCCGAGAGTTGGCGAGAGTAAAGTATCGATAAATTTACAGGGCAGACAATAGTTGGAAGATATTAAAGCAGTTCTTCTAAAAATGCAGTTGTAAAGGATGCCAATCGATATGAAGCTGCACGGCTTATATTGTCAAGTGAATTGTAAAGGCTCTGTAATAAGAATAAAATGATTGCGAGGAACAATAAGTGGATGAATGGACGTACCCAAGGCCTTTTATGTATAAATGCATAATAACAGTTTTAATTGAAAATATTTAAGTTGCAGATATTTTAGTTAGTGGCAGGCGGTTAATGGAGGTAGGAGCGCATTAGATAAGAAGCTTGTTAGAAAGTAAACAAATGCAGAGCCAATGGAACACGAGAGAGTTATTTTAGTACTTAAATCAGTATTTGTGTTGGAATTTCAACACCCCATGCATGAAATATCATGCAACTCCGCGGTATTTAAGTATACATTAGAATATAATAGATTAAAGTACTTTCTAAACATTGTAGGCTTAAGCGAACACATTTTAATCTACGAGAGGAGGGCACTACGAACTTATAGAAAGTTTCGAGAGAAAAAAAAGAGACATCGAATGAAATGTTATAAATGATAAGAGCACCTCTATATTATTATCCCACTTACGACGATAATTCCTTAACGCGAACGTGGCAATTCAAATTTTAAATGAATTTTTAATAATAATCGCAGAATATTTATAATTGTTGAAGTATTAACGAGTTCTTGAATAATAATAATGTTGAAATACCGAATCGTCAAATAAATCTAAAGTGGTCAAGTTAAAATTAATTATATTCAGTTGGAAAAAAATTTTTCTTTAATTATTTTCAAAATGTAAATGCGCTAAACCGGTGCTAGTGGGGAAGTTTTTACTAGTCGAATTAATCTGAGACGGCCACATATGATAAGAAATACTGAACATATATTTACCCGATAAACACTGCAGGAGTAAAAGAACGAAGTAAATTAAAAAAAAAAAGAAAAATTACGAAGAAAAATTAGCAACAAATAATTAATAGGATTCAAATAGATCGTAGCTTATCAATTAATCATTAGATTCAATTTCGATTAAATAAGAATTAATGATTCTTTGTATGAAATATGTATATACACACACATATATATATATACATATATACATTTGAATATAGCAGCGCTCATCCTTTTGGTCTGTACATGAAAAATTATTGAATCGTTGTGATAACTTAATAATTCTAACAAAAATAATACACTATTAGCTATTTATCAATTGGTTGACAAATTATTTGAAGCATTCGATTGTTTAGTTAAATCATTAAATTGAAGCTAGAAAATGTAAAAGTAATAGAAAGTGAGAGAGCAAACGAATAGGACGACACATACTCTGAGAACGTGAGAAAAAAATACTAGAACAGATGAGAGAGAGAGAGAGAGAGAGGTAGATAGATAGATAGATGTGTAGGGAGGTAGATAGGTAAATGATAGAAAAATAGACAGATGGTGAGAGAGAGAGAGAGAGAGAGAGAGAGAGATTTTATACTTGACAGAGTAAAAGAGACACGTACAGTGCAGCATCGCGTTTTGCCTATCGGACTGATATGTTAATTTTCAGCGGTACCTCTCTCTCTCTCTCTCTCATCCAGCACTTAGGTATTGTATCGTGTCTTTGGTGCGCCCGCGCCCGCACGAGCGAGCGGGCGAGCGAAAAAAAGGGCCAGCGAGTGTGAGAGCGCGCGAGGGAGAGGGAGAGAGGGAGAGAGGGAGAGAGAGGCGCGTGCATGTGGAGCGGCTCCATTTAAATTAGATCGCACCCTGGCGCACGCACTCGTCCGTGGCCGTCGTGGCTACTGTTTTATGTGCCCTCGTACATCCGTAGACGCATGCATGTCCCGAAGCTTTTAATATCTTAATTCGGGGATGCGGGAAGGTCGTCGTCACTCGGCGTTTTTTCCTGCCGGTTACTCAATTATGAGGGGAGCAAGTGCTGCGAGTGCTCCAACTGTTTGTGTCGATATTTGTTGGGAGAGTATGGAGAGCTCCGAGATAAGATGTAAAAATACAGTTGGGTAGGGGGGGAGAGGGGCGGAGGAGGTGAGAGGGTATCGGGAGGCAGAGGCCGATTGCAGATCGTTTTGATACTTCTTGACTTTCTCTGCGTTGGGCGTTTGTTTGGGTGATCAATAAGCATAATAATGGTATGACGATGGTTAACAGATTTGGACTTTGGTTAAAAAAAAAAAGAGAGAGATAGCGTACAGTTTGCCGAAGAAGAATGAATTCATTGTGCATCAGATAAGAGCGTTCCTTTTTTTTTTCTTTCTTTTTTTCTATTTTTGTAAATAGCCTGTGTTTAATATTATCTTTTTTTTTTATTGAAGTTAACCATTAAGCGCTACGAGACGGATAAGCTTTTTTTAAAGTACATTGGAGCCTTTAAACTATTAGAACTTTCTCTTTGAGATTGCCACGATATACGGAACCGAGTTATCCCGGTAATTTCTAATCGATCTCCATATCGCTGTGCAATCCGCAATTTTACTAAAATTAATGAACGAAAAAATTTTAAGTTGGAAATGATAAATATTGGGTACGATAAAAAGTATTTACAACGTCGCTCAAATTGTTTTTTAATTTTTAGTAATATAAAGTATAAGCATGTGGTTGCATTTTAAAATTAATGCAAATTACTATTAGCGTCACAAAATAATATAAAATTCATATTTAGAAGATTTTATTTTTATTATCAGTAGATGAAACGACTGAAACAAATGAGAATATACGAAGAGTATGTGTGTGTGTGTGTGTGTGTGTGTGTATAATAGAAAAGTGGTATTTTAATGAGTGAAAAATATATCTTGGATATTATTTGTAAGGTACTAGCGAACATTATATTATTCGAAAAGATACAAATTTTTATCCTTACGAATGCAAATATCTACTTTTCATATGTCAATTTTAACCATCGGTTCCATGTCTTAGACTTATATCTAACGATTTATATAATTTATATCTAATTTATATCTACATCTATATATATATATAATTTATATTTATATAATAATTTATATCTGACGATAAATTCCATATGTACAAAGTTGAATTGTATAAAAAAAACTTTTGAAATGTATAAACATGTAATATTAATGCCAAGTGGGTGAGCAAATATTTGAGCATATGATGATAATTTTAAATATTTTAATAATCAGCATTATATCAAACACGTGATACACGTACATATAAATACACGTAACGTATTTATAAGAAGGTAGAGATTTATGCTAAATGTGGAATATTTTGCTGAAAGGGTATAATAAAGTGAGCGTATACGTGAACGATTTATTTGGTTATTCTTCTTGAAGGCACGTGAACCGTCGACAATAAAGTCACACCATGCTTTCGCCGTTCAATCGTTGCGTTAATTGGTTATAGTAAACCATCGCGTTAATTATATTGTACAGAATAATTAGCGTGAGTCGCTCAATTGATTTGTTCCTTCCGTCGTCGTCGTCGTCATGTGTTATGAAAGTCAGTTTCTGATTACATTCTAATCTTCGTCCACCTGTACGTTACAAATGATATTTTGTCGTGCAATTAGCATTCGATATGAATGCAGAGATGATTCATATTCGTAGAATCAACTGCATCTATTTCTAAATAACTTCAATATAATGCTTGTTTCGCAGCATGAAAATTCAATTTTGTAAATTTTTTAACTTTTATGAAGTGTCGAGCGAATAATAATAATAATAACTCCATTATTTACAATCAATTATTTTCAATGGCCAATCCGACATTATCATCTTATTACAACAAATTTATAGGACATACAAAACTGTACTTGTTTTTTTAATTATAACCTGAAGAATGTAACAATTAAATTAAAAATTAAATTAAAGAGCGACCGAATTAATCTATAAATATACGAATTATTATTAGGCCCACTAGCGCCAACTTTTTGTGAGAAAAGTCCCCCCCCCCCCCACAGATTTCCAATGCAATAATGAAATCCATTTTAAAAAATAAGGGGGTTGGACGAGCATAGATCTGCCGACTTATTTATCTTGCTCTTTTCAATCATTTTCCTATAAATTTTTAGCATCAAAATAATGTGTTGTGATTAAAAGCTGACGTAATAATATTGCGATGTATCGTTGCGTATATAATTAAAAACATAAAATTATCAAATGCTCCAAGATTCGTGTAGTGATCTTGTATTTTCTAAAAGGAAAAACCTCACTGTAGATTTATCGAAACAATTTCCAGAGGACAGAATAGCTTCGGCCACGTATGCAATCGACCAATCTACCTCATTCATTTTAGCTTATAAAGATGTATATAATTTTATAGCTGTCAATGCCATTTAATACAGATATAATCGATTATTCTCTCGTATTATGAAAATGTGAGCGAATTACAGGCGCTGCGCATGTTTACTGCAAATACATGGGACTGGAAAACGTGAGAATCCGCATGGAAGTTTTTCCTTCGATCATTCGAGCCAAACGTAAAAGACAATTACGAAATGTCAAATAAAGCACGAGGAAGCCATTTACGAGGATGAAAATACCAGTCACTCGAGCCGACAGTAATAACCGGCGAAACGGTTCAGCTTATGAAAACGAGTAGAAAAAAAAAACGAGATTCCGGATGGAAGTCGTCTGGAAAACAAGTAAAATCGTGTTTCGAAACTGGAATAGCCGGTCATTCCTCCTTCCGCCGCCACCCCCCCGGACCGGCGTACCCCCACCCAGCGGCCGCCCCACGCGTTCATCAGCGCCGCCGAAAGCAGAGACAAAAAAGAATTTCCATGGCAAGAGTCGGGAGTCCGGGGAGCGATCGGCTCGTAGAAAACGCGAAAAGGGTCAGCGAATGATCGGGCAGCCTCTCGACGTCCGGGGCGCGGCGATAAGCGTCCGGGGGCGTCGGTGCCGGCCCGGCTTAATGAAGACAAAGCAACTGCTGCACGCAGGTCTCGAGATTCCGTGCGGCGGCCCTGTTTACGTGCGCGCGCGCGCGCGCGCGCGCACGCACACACACACACAGCGGCGCACGCAGCGGGAGATAGAATCGGTGGCCGCGGAGCTAGTTAGACGATAGGATCGCTGGGCGCGCGACGCCGAGAGGGAGAGAGCGAAGGGCGGCAGGGACGGGGCTCGGTGAGCCGACGAAGTGGGGAGGGGGGGAAAGAGAGCCGGAGAGCGATCGCTGATAAGAGTCGCTGCCGCGCTCGCTCGCGCGCCCAACCGATAACGCTCCCTTATCTGCTGCGACCAGTGGCGCCGCAACTCTCAAGGCTTTCGAGTTCGGTTCCGTGTAGAGAGCCTAGCTGGGTGGGTGGGTGGGTGGGTGGGTGGTTGGGTGTGTGCGTGGTCAGTGTACGAGGGATTGATTACCAATGTTTTTTCGGGACTTGCAGCAGGCTCATAATGATTGCTAAAAGGGACCTGTTGTGCGAGGCGACGCGGAAGGTCCCCCCACCCCTCGCCCACCGCCCTCGGCGCAATTCGGTGGCTTATTGTTCCGTTGATAAAGAGATGCCCGGCTCTTTTTATCTCCCGCAACTTTAATCGTATTTGCCCTTATCTCGTTAATCGTTTTCAATCTCCAGCGACTCGAGAAAGCCAGCATTTTCATATTTTAATCAGTGCTACGTTTTACATTAGTTTCCTTTAGTGGCCAGATAGGGCCTATCGCGCCCAGCATCAATGGCCCAAGGGCTTTCCACGTTGATGTCGACAAACGATAATAATCGCTCTTTCCATAATTCAATGATTTTTCGGTAAGATTACTTGCCGAGATGGATTCTGTGCCGATGATGGAAAGCTTGGCTTTGAGCTGGTTTGGCCGAATGTCATACCGAGCCTTGCCCGCCCTTATGAATCAATTCAAATAATATAATACTCGGCCGCTCCAGACACCCTTTTCTTTTTTTTTCTTTCTTTTTTGGTAAGCTTCCGCGGATTTAGTGTCCGCAATATCCAATAATTTAGCCGGGGATGATTAATGTTGATTGTTCAAAGGCTTTCATAACTGTTACCAGCAGCTATTGCTGAGCATTATATAATTGGTGCTACATAATGGCGTCTAAGCTGCCGAGACGGGCATTAATCATTGGCAAGGACATGTGTCCTCCGGGCAAGCGTAAGCAACTTAAACGAGCGATATAAAAATGAGGTGCGATTTTTTAAGACGAAACGAGCATAAAGAGCGAACTCTTTAAGTGTCTTTCTCTCTTATTAATCGCTGTCACTCAAAGTCCCGGGCTTAGGAATTTATGGAGGGAAAGCCCGAGCACCTCGGCTACAACGATAATGCGCGCAATCAATATCATCGACATCCCTCTCGATCGATGTAATTTCCATTGGAAAATAAGGGAACTCGTCTTTTCGTTGGCCGCACCTGAGCGTAAACTCTGCGCGGTGTGTTTATTGTGGCGTTATTGTGGCGAATGGGAAGGCGCGGGCGTGGAAGCGGGACAGAGACTCCACGCGGGGAATATAATCGATGAGGAGATTGAAGGGGGAGGTTAACAGCCGAGGAGGAGGAGGAGGAGGAAATGAATACGAGGGCTTAAGTGGTGGGACAAGCGGGTATTGGCGGGGGGGGTGTTAGACGATGGAGGAGGGGCGGAGAGGGTTTGGAATAAAGAATTGGGAGCGGAGAAGAGAAGAAAGGAGGCGGCAAGAGTGAGGCCAGAGTGGTGTGTGTCCGTGACATTATCACTCGGCAGGATATCGAGGCCTGTCTAAAGTGGGACACAAATAAAGTGGATGGAAAAGAGCGCGAGCGCGTTGGACGTATTAGGGCGTAGGGAGGGAAGGAGGGAGGGAGGGAGGGAGGGTGGGAGGGAGGTCGCTCGCAAGCACAATGGACAAGGTGGCGTCCGTTGTGGATGTGGGGCGGGTGGGTAGTCGCGGTAGGCGGGGTGGCGAGGGGCAGGGCAGTCGCCGGTGATTCCACGATCCGATAAGCGAGTAGGATGCGAGATCTTCCGCGGGAGATTAGATGGCCAGCGGCCGATAGGAGGGCAGCGACGCAGAGCTCTTTCGTCTAGCATCGCGAGATCTTCCTGGCCGATTCTTTATTTGACTTCTTCCCATAGCCCCTCCAACAAATTGCCAAACGTCATTGTCCTGCGCGAAGGTCGGCGGGGTTGTGGGGGCGACTCGATTGGACTCCACGACCCCCGCCATAAATGTTAATCGGGGGCTAATTGTCGGGCAACTTTGGGGCCGGCGGGGGGGGGATGGGGTGGGGAGGCAAAAAGTACGGGAGAGAAGACGGCTTTGGGCCTCGGTGGAAAAAGCGAATAATTACGCGAAAGCAATGAGCTGTGCCCGGAGAGAAGAATGTGCCCGCGACTTTTGTATACAAGGAGAGAGAGAGCCAAGGAGGCAGAATACAAATTACACTTTGCCGGGCCGCGCACTTTTTTGTCCCGCCGATCATTTCTCGATTGATTACACCCGCTACTGAATTATTGTGGCCGCCAGTTATAATGCGATGCGCAGGGCTCGTTTATTTGGCGTGAGAGTGTGTTGCGCAACGATCGTATCGCGGATCGATGTAGAGAATGTTTGTGTCGTCGATCGAGCAATTTATTTCTAAGCCCCGCTCGCAAGATTTTTCATTTACAATGGCATATCAATAGGGAAAAAAAATACAGCCCAGCCAGAGTGCGTTTATTCCCGATAATGCGGAACTCCTCCGGTCCCGCTATTGCCATGAACGTCGTATATCTGGATTCTCTTGCATCTTTATAGTTTTTGAATGGGTGAATGATTCCTTGGGAAAAGTGACAAAGGAAGAAGAAAAAGGGTAAATAAATGGAAGGTGAGTAGGAAGGAGGGAAATAAAAGGAATTTAGAATATAAAGCTCGGGTATTACGTTACTTATGCGTTACGCCATTGTCCTCATTGTCTGGGAATTTTGAAGCTGGGAAGCAGCCAAATCCGCGATTAATTGAAAGGTTGAAATTCATTTATTATGCACTTGACAACGATGTCTAGGAGGTGTGACTCGCGCAACTCGTTCGACTTCTTCCGAGCTCAGGAGCTGATGTACGCGCGACCCAATGCGCGGCAGTTCGCCTTTGAGTTGCTTCTCCATTTGTATTTAACGCGAGTTCGTGTACATGTTGTAGCTTGCCAAGTCAAAGGATTCAAGAGCTCGAAAGGCATTAAATGTCAGTGGGATAAAGAAATTGAGGCTCGCTATTATTGTGCACATGTTGCGTGCGAGACTTTGAGAAACAGTGTTAAAACTTCATAAGTAGCGACGTTCAGATTAATTGTTTTTAATTATCGATAAAGCCATATAGGACCGATGTTTTATTATTCTCGAGTCCGATATGGGCCGATTAATCATGTAAGAATATTACATTTAAGAAGAGCGATAAGCTTTATTTAAGTCATCCTTTTTAATAAGGTTGGAAAAAAAGAATCGCCCGTAAAATTATGTAAATTAACGCGTATTTAAATCTCGTCAACGCGCTAGTAATTCTCAATTTCAATAACATTAATAATAATAATAATAATAATAATAACCATGATAATAATAATGATAATAATAATCGCTGTATGTTATGTAAAGACTAGTAATAGTGCTAATAATACCGGCTAGTTTCCAAGTAAATTGACGGAAGTACGTAAATTCGAAAGAATAAGAATAAAATTGCTTTCATTATTCCTTATTATGTTTTTATATTATCCTATAAATCGAATATATATATGTATATATATGTGTGTGTATATATATATATATGTATCGCATTCTCGTAGTTCCGAGCAATTGAGTTTTTAATCCTTATCTCTATCGAAATACACACAAAGAAAGTAGTCTTATTAAATGTTCATTAATATACATGTCGCGCAGTATATATGTAAGATTTGTGGTGGCCAATGTATGGGCAATTAAACGATACGTAACGTATAATAAAATATTTTTAATATAATTAGTGATAATACTTCTATCTCGCTTAATTGCCGTTCGAGTAAATATTCAAATTAGTAGTTGTTATCATAACTCGCTGCATTGTTTTTACCATAATGCCTAGGCAATTGCATGCGAAACTATTTAAAAGGCCATTATCACACCGCTTAAAAAATGAAAGGAAAGAAAAGAAAGAAAGAGAGAAAGAAAGAAAGAGAGAGGGACGGGGCGCACTTGGAAGCGGCAGCCTCTATTAAAATTCGCTGCCGTGTGTGTTATTTACAGCAGCGAGTCGTTTCTCCGAGTTTCTAAAGTACATAGTCTAAAATTCGTCGCGGAGCCGCGCATTATATTGATCCTAAAATGCAAATAAGCCGGCATTATCGTGAAAATCTGGGAAGGAGGGCCTGCCTCGAGTCGATTCCGCGAACCGCTCGCAATTACTGCAATTTGAAAGATGTCGGCGGCTGAGGGGAAGAGCGGGGCGGTGTAAGCACGGGACGCGCCATTGTCCGGGGCTTAAATTGCGCGGCGCCTTGCCCCGAAAAATTGTTTTCTTAGCCGTGACGTGAGAATTCCGAGAGTGGAGGTTGGCGTCTCGGCTTCGGTAGCCGCACTCGCCGATAGAGGCGTTTATGCCGGGAGGCGCGTGTATTATGTGCGTACACGTACGCGCCGATCGCCCCTCCAAGATAAATGTGCAAATACAGGCACGTACGTGGGCGCGCGCGCGTGTGTGTGTGTGTGTGTCGGTTCCTACGATTCGCGCGCGGATAAGGACGCCGAAACCGATCGATGTCGTCGCGCGATGTAACCGATTCGGCGAAACCGTCGCTCACGCGCGCTTACGTGGCCGGGAGAACAACTGAATGTTAGATTAAGGGACGACTTGAGTTGGAGATTATAGTTAGTGGGTTAAGGCATTGGCGTCGTCGTCGATGGTTATCGCGAGAAAGGTGGCTTTTTGCACGCGGTGCTTTCGTATCGGCGAATTATCAATCGACGGCGCGGCATTGAGGCCGACGTATTAAAGTGCATGTGTTTGTCGCATTTTCGTCGCATGCGAGTGAGCCCACTTGCAATTATATTTGAAGGGCCGATTGGTATTGTCGTCTCCCGGTCGCATTGAATTTATTAATGGGAAATCGATCGCACGGGGTTGATCGATAATCATAACAGGCAAATAATAAATATTCTTTGGGAACATTCCTCTTACCGATCTCACGCCCCGACTACTTCATAATATAGACCCGCCAACTAAATTATCTAAATAAAAAACTGTGCGTCAAAAACCGTCTAAAATGTATGCGATCGCTTATATTCGTTAAAATCAATGGCGTCCACTTGATCTATATATATATAGACTAGGAGTAGGATAAAAATGTATTTTAAAATGTATAATAGAAGCGCGGCACCTCGTACATTAGTCGGTAGTACAGGAACGCCAGCCCATAAGTATTACAATAAATTATCATAAAAAGTATTTAGAAGATAATCTTTGCTCGTATTGGTAATGACGAGGTGGTATAGACGTGAATGAGAGAAGAATGAGAGAAGCGGGCATCCCCCACGTCATGCAAGAATTTCTTATAAAAATTTATTCCACAACTAATGATACATTATCTGATGTCTGTATGCTTTCTGTAGAAACTACGAATATTGTTAATCACTATTATACTTTACGTGTAAGAGCTGTCATTACTTGCACGCTTTCGTCTTCAAATAGATACATGCAGAATGGTAACGCAGACTTGCTCGCTCTATTTAAAAGTGAATGATCGGTAATTGTTACTTCTGCGTCTGCGCGTAAATCATTACAAGTGAAAATCTATGCAACTGCTTTAAGCATTTTACATACACATAAGTGATTTGCTAGATAGTAATATAATGCTTCCTTCTAAGCAGAAAAACAGGGAACTATGTATGTGAAGAGAAACAGCGGATGAAGGGGCAATGATATGGAAGCAAAGATTTTAATTAACAAACTGGGCACATTTATATACATATATATATATATATATATATATATATTGCGCTTATATTATGAGAATAGAAGCCATTTATTCATATCGATGTAATAAGCATACATGTAAATCTCCTATTATATTGTGGGGAGTATGTCTAGGAAGACATTTGCACATACGATTGAAAAAATGGCTCTGTAAGCCATGTGTATTAACATTGTATATTAATCTTGGAAATCTTGTATGAATTTTTCGCAATAAATGCATTGTCAGACGTAATTTTTGCAGCCTACGTCAAGCTTTTAATCAGATCAAGTCAAACCAGATATCTTAGATTAATAGTGTATGCGTCAAATGTAAATACAAACGTCGTAATAAATATGACAACTGAAATTCGGGATATACGGGATAATTTTGTTGTTGTTGGCCAATACGTTAACACAGTAAGGAAAGAAAGAAAGAAAGGAAAGAAAGAAAGTAAAGAAAGAAAGAAAGGAAAGAAAGAAGGGAAAGAAAGAAAGAAAAAAAGAGAGAAACAATAGGGGTAAGGTTAGATTGATTAGGCAAATAATAGTTTCGCGATGCTCCAGAGGCGTCAACTTTAGATAGAGTACATTATGAAGTAGGAGCAAGCGATTGAATTTATGAGGTTTTGGAGTCACGAAAAGCGTACAAGTGGCGCTTTCCGCGTGAAGCTCGAGCCGCCGAAATGAAGAAACGAGGGGAGAGAGATAAGTATAGGCCAACGCGGTGGTCTGATTGTTGCAAAAGCGAATCGGCCAGGATTTGAGCCCAAGAGAGAGAGAGAGAGAGAGAGAGAGCAGAGTTTGCCGGCATCGGCGAACAAGGAGTAGGAGATCTCGTGGAGAGGGAGATCCTTATCGGCCACTTTCCTGTGTGTCCTCCTATACGAGTGTGCGTTCCGAGAAGACGGCGTCGCTGTATGAGGAAATGCCGTTCATGAATTATTCACGCCCGTCGCCAAACGAACTCTGGCGCGTTGCTTCACTGCAACTTGCGATCTTCGCCGACGTCCGTCAAAGTGCTTCTCGATGCCTTATCCCCGACTTTTTCGCGGTGGGGCGACAAATGCCCCGATGCCGGAGCGCCTCGATAAATTGCCTCCTCGGCGGATTATTCCGAGTGCGGCTCCCAGCAACCTCCTCTACCTGCGAGCTAATTATGCGATAAATTCTGCGGCTATTTTTAAGTCGCCCAATTCGAGATGATTGCCGAGGCTGACGTTGAGACAGAAAAGTGAATAATATTCGGTGGATTGGAGTGCAAGAGGACTATGCGCTTTCAAAAAGTTCTCTCGATATTGGAGTGATATTCTTTTACTAATGACCAGTTGGTACGTGATGGTGTATGGTGGCTCAGCAAAAAGTTGGAGCAACTTGCACAGCCTTAGTAGGGTGAGATAAAATTTGTTGTTCGTGTAAAGGCGAATCCATCGATTGATTTGACCATTAAAGCAATACACAATAATTTGCAAAAGCCTATGAGAAGCTGGCGGTTAGATAATATTCATCCTATTTATGGCCGTTATGAGATTGAAGGAAAATATTGAGAAAGCTTAGGATATTAAATGGCCAATAATAATGCCAATGCCTGGCATTATTCTAATCATATTTAATAGGCCACATTAACCTAGAGCCGCTGAAAGCTTTCTATAAATTTAAGACTCAAGAAGTTTTGATAAAATCCCAGCACAGTGTTTAGAACAACGTATCCTTAGCCTTTTTCTTCGCAATTTAAAGCTGATTAGAAGACGGTCGTTTGACGCGACTGTTGCGAGAATAATGGATTATATATTTATTTTTTTTTTTTTTGCCTCCGCGCAGGACAATAAAACTGCACGACGAATAAAAGTGATTCCCGACATTTCTAAAGGCACGGAACAAATGGTTGCCGGCATGAATTGCAGTCCAGGTTACGTAACGAGTACATGGGAACAACGTCCTTTTAGCATTTATTTATTGCTTAGACCAATCGCATTGTAATAATCCGTTATTGATACTCGCAGCTCCATTCGAATGATAAATTTATAACGGCGATTGCCCTACAATCTCGTACGATTATTTACCAAGCGCAACCATTACATTGACTTTCTTGCAATAATAAATGCAGGAATTCCATAATGCGACGCGTTCATTAGACCCACGCTCATTCCCATAATTTTATATATCATTGTTCGGATAAACGACGTGTATTGCAAATATTTCGAAATTTTAATAACAAATAAATATTTGCCTCGCTAGAGTAAATCTTTGGCATTGGCCGATCGAGTCTACGGTCTCGGTAAATTCACATTGCGAATTCACCTATAAAATACACAATATTGACCGACTATTGTCTCTGCATTTCCAATGATATCGGCACATAAATTCGCAAAGCACGCCCTCACCCCCCCCCCCCACCGCGCACATATTAGTCGCAGCTCTTTTTTTTCTTAACGGCCCACTTTTTCGTCTCCGTCGTCGTCGTGGTCGTCGTCTCCGTCGTCGTGGTCGTGGTCGTGGTCGTCATCGTGGTCGTGGTCGTCATCGTGGTCGTGGTCGTGGTCGTCGTTGGGCAGAGGGAAGGGAGGAGGAGGAGGGGGTGCGCGCGAAATCGGGCGTAGGATCCAGGGCAAAGACACGCCAGCTGTATAATACGTTTTCCGGTGACGGCGCGGACGCGCGTCCAAGTTTCGCAGGAGAGCAGCGCCGTCCTATCTCGCGCACGTCAAACTTACTGTATATGCGGTGGGGGCAGGTCGTAGAGGCTGACAGCCGCCGCTGTCACCTAAGATAGCGAGGGAAGCGTGGCGAGTGGACGATTGGCCGCCTCGCAACTTCCCAACCCGATTATCAATGGCGGGCTTGCCTCCTCGTTCTCGCCTCCAACAGTCTGCGATCCGCGAAATCGGGAACGAATCTGGCACACACGACACACTCTTTCACCTCCTTGCAGTGGAGCTCTCGTGCTATTATTGCGAGGCGTACATTCGAGGCATACATTTGCTGGCGGAGACTTGGCAGTTTTGTCGGTGGAGAGGCAGTTGTGGATGCGCTGGAAAACACGCCGAGATACGCGATTTGCGATTTGGAGCGGGCGACCCTCTTTTCTCTTTGTCAATGTAGAGCTGCTGGTATCTTTGCATTGGGCACTCTTGGCCAGCGCTCCTGACTTTTGCGTTACACTCAGGCCTGTGTCGTGGCCCTTTTCGAGCATCCAGCAAGCGCCGGGCGGGGGGGGGGGGGGGGGGGGGGGGGGGGGGGGTGTGGGGGGGGGGGGGGGGGGGGGGGGGGGGGGGGGGTTAGGGGGGTTATTGGGGTTATTGGGATTTAGAGAAAACGAAGGGGAATGAAGGAAAATGCAAGGAAGACGAGACGAGCGATATTCGCTTTCAGCTGTTGCTCAAATAAGTGTTTAGTCGCTTACAAGTCTGTAGTACATTGACTGCGGCCATTATAATCCTACCTTCCATAACAAAATATCTTCCCTGGAATTAAGCTAATGGCTGCTCAAATAGACATGTTTTGATCAATCTTTGTATCTGCTTTCGTAATGAAATGCCTCCACTAATACTTCTGCCGACGCTTATTCAATCTAATTAATTAAGCGTACGCCTATTCCAAGTCATAAATATTTAAAGTTTTATTAATATAGCATGAGAAATGCTAAGGTACGATAGATCAGTTGCTTGATAATGTGATTTTGAGGTATTCAATTACTTTGAATGCAGTCATAAAGTGCGTATGTTTCATTCGTCTGTGGGAGTTTTCTAGCGAGTAATGTGCTGCGTATAAATAATGATGCTTTCGTAGAATAATTAATTACGCACGCCTGTGCAATAAGTGTTGTTGCGACCGAAAGTAAGGCATTTTCAAGTCGCATTGCCAAATGTCGCGCATTGGCATATATGACAATTGGGCTAACAAATAATCTTAATGGAGTATCTACGGTCTGTTACGAAAATTAGGTCAACGTTATGCCAACGAAATGACCAATTAAGAATTACGGCTTTGGAAGGCTTACACAATTGCCGAGAATTATCTCATTGTTGTTCCTTATCGAACGTAACAATGTCAATGTTGAGAAAATGCAATATAAAGAATCGGAGCGAGCGTATATAAACACACAGGCAGACACAGACACACACGCAGGCGCGCGCACACACAGAGGTGGGCGGGCGGGCGGGCGCGCGCGCGCGCGTATAAAAGAACGAAACTCGGGAAAGAATCGGTTGAGCGATAAGATCGTCAAGATGAAAAGGAAATTCCCGGCGATCGCAGCACGCTGATAGGAGGATACAAAAGAGAAGCCACTCGCGAAAGGCGCATAAAAAAAAAAAAA
>JAPYYT010002549.1:0-17125 GCA_030522565.1 Ceratosolen corneri | reverse complement strand
TATTCGACGCGTGCGAGGCATTCACAGCTCACGCCAACCGGCTTACCCGAAAAATTATGATCTCGGAGGCAGGCGCCTTTCATCTTACGAAATACTCGTTAACTTCGACCGTTGTATTACGCTATAATGACCTCCTAGGCATCCCTACCAATGCGTTATTATAATATCATATATATATATATATATATATATATATATATATATATATATATATATATATTGGGATGGAGAGAGAAAATAATTATGCCCATCATTTCCTTGAGCTGCTGCTGCTATATGCGAGAGAAGGAGAAAAAGTTGTACACCTATATTATAATCGCCATCGCTATTTCCCTGTCACTCTTTATTTTTTTCAATGACCAGAAGGCTGATTTCTTTCCCCCATGTCCTAGACACCGGTGCAACACACCACTTTTAGACCGACCTAATGTCCTTTTTAATGGCTTCCACAGATATTCACGGAAATGAGCGAACGATCGCTTTGATATTCGTGGATTCGAGGCTTCAATTTACTGGATTTTATCTTGGAATATTTTTACACTACACAGCACGCGCGCCCCAGCGTGTGCGTAGTCACGCGTGCGTGTGCACATGTACGGACTGATTGTGTCGATTTCCTTGGCTGCACCTGCAATACGCCAAGCGCGTGTCGTAACGCGACTACATGGGAAGTTCGATTGGTCAATGGCTTTTCACACCAAAGATATTTGATTATATGTGTGGCCACTAGATTCGAGCGTACGGCCTTTGTCTAATTAATTTCTTCGTCGTAATGAGGCAGAAATGAGAAAATGAGTTTCTTATAAACGTACGATTTTATAATCCAAATTGGGATTTGTGTCAGTGTGTCGAGTCGGTCTTACGACTATAATTAATTTCAATTCGTTGAGCTGTCAGACAATATTAAAAGTGACTAGGTGTACCTCTATGAATTTCTTAAAATAAAAAATATTACATAATTTTTGTATTCGTAACCTTACGCGCTTTCAGTATAATTTTATCACAATTTAAAATTATCTCTTCACTCCGGATACTACAATGTTTAACGCGAAATATCATCACTTTCTTTATTTACTAAAAAGCGCGTTAAATAATGTAAACAGACTGCAATTTATCAAATGCCTTAGTCACTCTCTCCCTATCCACGCTCCACATTTTTCTCCATCCCATTCGCCAAGGTGTCTAACTTTAACGCGAGCGAACGTACGACGCGGCACGTATATATCTCTTTGGAAAAAAAAAAAAAAGAAACAGTCGACGCCGAGGCTATTTCTAACGGTATCATTCGCACCGTTCGCGATTTCGAAATCGATCGTTAACACGCTGGCGTTTGTGCTTTTCCTTCGAGTGGTAGCGATTATTTTATCACGTCGAGGCTACTACTCCGGCCACTTGGATCGCTCGAATTTTAATGAAAAATGGGAAAATAATGCGGATGCAAATTCGAGGGGCCGGGCGCGCAGGCGCATAAAAGAGAGAAGAGAGAAAAGAAGAAGAAGAAAAAAAAATCACGGCCAGTCGAGCGCATCGCGAATCGATTAATCGGGATTAGGGCGGCGAGCGCCTCATTGTGCCTCATTTGTGTCACGTGGATTCTTTTGCTGGGACGATGAGTGTGCGAATATCGCCGGGCAAAATTATCTTTACTCGCTTAACGGCAACTGATTATTCGTAAGAGGTTCGATAAAGCTGATTGATTATTTATTGGATAAGAATGTCCTTACGGGTTTCTTTTTTACCCGCGATCCGTAAGAGTGCGAGGAAAATTGTACAATTGCTCGTGACGTTCCTATTGCATACACAATTTATTTTATCTTGATTCTGGATTTTTATGCAATGAGCTACTTCTTGGCTTTCCGTTTCGAGCGAATGTGTGACGCGATTCGTTCTTGCGTATTTGTGAAACTCCTAACGCACTTAATGATTAATGTACACGTAAAAATACATGAAATCTTTATCTGATTTTGACAGAAATTAAACTTGTAAGAAAAATTACCGAACGCATTGGTTAGCGTTGAAGATACAAATTAACGATTAATCATTGCAAAACCAACAAAATAACTCGTAGTGAACATCAAAACGTTCTTTAACGTATTATTAAATTTAATATGAAATATAATTTCACAACTCATTCTACAACAAACAAATAATACGAATAACAATTTATACCAAGAGATTTATCTAGCATGCATAACAATAGCATTTATATTGAGTTTGAGTATATTTTTGAGAGGAAAAATTTTAAATTTGGTCCATTAATGAGGTTTCATTGCAAAAGCTGCTACGCCAAACTCATTATTCCAAACTAGTAAATTAGAGGATTACAAGTAAATTGTTCACCACGTAATTAACAATGGCAACTTTTGACTAATCTTTAGAGCTTTGTGTTTAGTCATTGAATACGAATTCAAACTTACGTGAAAATACACGATGATACTCAGTTCACATAATTAACAGACAAAACAATGTCTCGAAAATAGTAATTTTATTAATTTGCTTATGAAATACCACATTAACGACAATACAATGGCAAACTTTTTTTTCCATGAAATGCAATCGCATATAATAAGTGGACTTGGCATTTAATCGCGTGATGATTGTGAGGCGATATAAGGGGGGGGGGGCTGAAAGAGACGTCGAGGACGGACGGAAGTGAAAATCTACAAACGAGTGGATAATCCTTCGGTGGCAAACTAGTATGAAATGGCAATGCTTGTGTATTCAACTTGCGAGTCACAACTTGCGTAAACGCCTGGACAAAAGCCTTCTCCTTGAGGCAAAATGTGGAAGGTTGCTTGTTTTTATCGAATTTCCCGACGAGTCGAGAACGAGCACGTCGCTATTATTTTCTTATTAATCACGCCGCCTCGCATTTCGCAATATCATTACTGGCTGTAAGTATCAGTAATCCCGGTCGATAAAGAAGATCGCCGCCACTTACAAGAAATTTCCGTCATTTCAACGAATCGTTCCAACACGATGCATTCGCTTTTATAACAAGTCAACTAAGAAGCCGATTAGCCATATACTTCGTCAATTCAATACGTACGTACGAATGTGCATGCGAATGTCCATTTTAAAATTGCAAAATAATTGTACGACATAGCACCGATATTCGACGTAAAAACAACTTGCGGACAAATGTTATTATACGTGAGATTGCAAAGGCCAGGTTGGAAGAGTGCTATTTCCCTCCTCACTCATTACGAAACTCAATAGAAAAAAGAAAGAAAAAAAAGGTAGAAGAAAAAGACTACGTAGCGCGGTATTTTCCATTCTCCAATTCGATATGCGATAGCAATAACTTTTAAAAGTGCACTACTACCTCGAATCTTGAGGGCCTGTCGTTTCATTTTCAAACGGTGATAATGGGATTCCTATTTATTGCCCCAAGCAATTCCCCTTCATTTCAACCAACTTATCACTCGCTTTCTAATGAAACGATCAGCTCCACACGACAAATGCGATCGTGATTTGGCAATGAGAGGAAAAAGTTGGATACCGCGCGGCTCGCCGTCCCACCGTCCAACAACCACATTGCTGCCCAGCATTTAATGAGAATAACAATTCGCAACGGCGGCCTATAAATTAAATCATAACCTCGGGGCGATAGTGAAGAGGAGGGCGCGAGCCTCCTCAATCTCGTATAATACTTGAAAGAAAAATACGTACTCGACGTGCCAACAATCGGCCGCAAACGCGAAGAGCCCAACTCCGTCTCGCACACTCCCCATGTGCACCGACAGCAGCTGGCTTCCTTATCGCACCTGGAGCGGGCTATCCTTGCCTCGCCGAACCACTCGGCGACGTAAGCGACTCGTGACTGGTCGACGTCGCGACGCGCCCGCATCCATGAAAGGCGGCGGCCGCTCTGCGCAATCGCCGTTCGCTCGGGGCTCGATGCGGATGCGCCTCCGCCACGATTGATTGGCCGCCTACCGAGGTCGATTCCTCGGCGACGATGCACAGCCCCGGCGGGACCCCTAACGCCCTGACTCGGCCTTGCCTCTACGGCCGATACACGTGGGGCGCATCACCCGACGACTTTGACTTTGGTCAAAGTCTGCCCCGAGCCCCAAAACGGCCTGGATTATAGGCCTTTTGATTGGTAGTGGCGAGGGAGGAGGGGTCGCCGCCAGGGGGCCGACCTCCTCGGCAACTTAAATAATGTTTTTAGAAAGCCAGGCCGTAGGCAGCGCCTGACGTTTGAAGTTGTCGTCGATTAATTGAGAAAGGTAGGACGAGACACGCTCTGCCTTCAATGCTGTTCAATGGCAATGCTGGCTGGCCGCGCTAAGTGTGTGTGCGTGCCCTCGTGACTCTGTGTGTGTGTAGGCAGGGGCTCGCTCGGCCTCATCTAAAATTTGATGCTGAACTTTGCGAAGGCTGCGGTTAAATCGAATAAAATTGACACAAATTGGACATTGCGCGCTTTCGCAATTGGTAGGACAATAATCCGACGTACGAATGCGCGATTTAAATGACGCTCCGAACTTACGTAACTCGGCCGATAATTTTGGCCTTGGAATAACTTGTACGCATTAATAATAATTATTCGTTCGATTAGTTATTGATCGTTTACGAGACACGTAAGCACTGATACTGTTGCAAAAGAAAAAGTGCACGCGGAACGAGCCGTACGCAAAACTTCATTAACTTTCTGTGTGTAAAGGAAAGTAAAAGAAAAAAATATTTTCCTTCGACGACAATTTAAATTCAAGTTACGGGAGTTACGTGTCTTAAGCGCTGGACAAATAAACGTTAAAATTACAAAATATCATACTAATGCAAGAATATCATGATCTTATTATGCTTGCGAAGATATTTAAATATTTAAATGTCGAGTAGAATGCGCTCAGCCATTGGCATTGCTCCTCCTTTGCATTCAGCCTTAATTTGCTTTAAAATGCCTCGATTCAAGTGAAGAGATATCCGCTCAAGGAATCAATAGATTTCCCCAGATTATTGATATGAACTTCCATAAGACATCCTCGTCGGCAAAGTGTAGAGGACTACTTTAACCAAATCATTGGCAAGTTCAAATATAATCTTCGGTACTTTTATGAAATTCCGCCATTGGATTCCGTCGATCTCGCCAATTCCAAAGCCCCAATACGACTTTGTCCACCAAATCGGAAAATTAGAGGCCACTCGCCACCAACCGCTCCTCCACATCCTGGGACCCCGTCAAGTCCCCGAACATAAATGCTTTATCACCGGAGGCTAGAATACGTCGGCAAGATACGGGAATAATAATTCAGGGGCCGAGTATTACGTGGAACATATTGAGTTGGTGAATTGCGGCGGATCGCTTGTCTATCGGAAATTCTGCCGAACGGTGTCACGAACTATTTTCCGCTTTTGCATATAAATAGGAAGAGGCCTCGGCGGCTTCTGCTTTATGGATTTTCGCAATGACATCCGTTTGCCTCTGTCGAGTTTGTCACGAAAATCAATTGCAGATACTTCGGTTCGGCATTCTTCCTCTTTGCAATTTGCTGTTTACAGTTGAGAGCCAATTACTCCACAGTATTTGGCAAATAGGAATTGCTAAATGTAGTTACGTAAAACCTAAGTAGCTTCCACCTAAGCATTTTCCAAACAAAGCTAAACGAATATTCAGAATATAAGACATCACATGTAGCATTTAAAACGCAACGACTTTATATGCACTAAAGACAATTGAAAACATTAAAAAAAAATTAAATCTAACCAAATCTCATCAAATAAATTTCAATAATTTAATAATAAATGCCAAACAAAAAAATTACTTCTACAAAAAAATATTTCCCTCTCACGATCAAATGTTGAGCAATTTTCTAATATTTCGGAACTATTAGACACATATATTTTACTGAAAATTACAACTTATCCGTAACCCAATGTCCACGTCAATATCCACGTCATCGTAATCTATACTTTTATTTAGCCAAAAATAGAGATAGATTTGCGAGGAAGACAACGATCGACGACAGACAGCCTGGATTTATTTATCCCATATAAATTATTCCCTAATACGATTCTTTGTTTGATTCCATTAGCTTGTTTTCTTATTACGTTATCCATCTCGCTCGACTTGTATGTTACATGCCCGTCAAAAAGAAAGGATCTTGCACATCGCGTGATGTGTGCCTTTCTTCAAGAAAAATTTATTTGAATGAGCTCACAAGCATTTAAAGTCGTTGGAACGCGAGTCTGCTTAGTGGACACGACAGCAATCGAAAATCCTGCAAGATTATAAAATATTTCATTACGTAAGAACGCAACCAATATATAATATAATTCTTACTATAAAAGACCAATTGGATATTTTTGTGGCGTGCATTTTTTGTAACGATTACGTGCAATGGAATACGAATTTATAGCTTTATTAGAATTTATTAGTTAAATTCTCCTTCGATCGATGCAACGCAAATTATTCCATATTACCATTATGTTTAATAATTTAATAATTTAATTTATAAATGCGATTTTAAAGGTGTTTCTATTTCAAATACGTGTCATAAAATTTCATGAAATCCCAAGGAGGAAATGCATAATTTCCTTATATGATTATTATTCGTATTGGATTTCAGAATCTATGCGTGTCTCGTCAATTTTCAATATTATTTTCAATATTTCAAATAATTAAATTAAAATATTAAAATGTGTATCGAAATGATGAAAGAGGTTGATTATATTTATTTGAAATTTTAAATCGATCAATTAAATGTAAATGAGGAAAAGCATTTAAAAGTATATTAGCCATGATTGCAAAATATAAGGGCAATTATGTAAAATTAGACAAGGCTTTAATGTATTTGAAATAATTTACTAATTTAATGATTTACCAGACAATCATAAACATAAATGATAATTACAAATCTAAAGCTTCCTTTAATTATATAAAATACTTTTTAACAGATCTTCCAAAATTATAAATATATACATGCATATGAAAATTAATTTGAACAATCTTTAAGTCTATAATTACACAACACAATATATACTGAAAAGAATAATACAATTAAAATTATAAGGCCAATAGACTAGTGCAATAATAAGTGTTATCAGTTTCTATGTTACATTTGTAATTATATTGATATCCAGTAGTTTTTAAAATTCATAAAAGTTCAACACCTTCGTTATTTCCCTTAAAACTAAAAATAAAGAGATTATGTTATAAGGGGTCGCAAGACACGCATCATTTATTTGGCTAAAAATCCATTTCAAAAATAGTTTTTAAGCTCAGCCTCTTGGCTTAGTGCTATAATTACTTTTAAATAGAATGACGTTAAAAATTGTATTCCAGATTACGGGGACTATTTAGTGAATTAATATTCGCTTAAAACATTATATGAACATTGTAGGATATACTGTCTTTGCGCCTACCATAACCCTAAGCCTCCCTCGTAAGCACATAACTTCCCAAGCCAATCGTGTGTGTGTGTGTGTGTGTGTGTGTGTGTGTGTGTGTGTGTGTGCGCGCGCGTGCGTGCGCGTGTGGGTTTTTTACCGCTTGTCACCCATCACGTTCGCCAAATTAACGAATACAGCATATGTCTCCCTATTTTTGCATGCATGCCACCAAAAATGAGGTAAAGTGTCATCGTTAAATCAATTGCATCAATAGAACATGCAGGAGCTGGAAACATCAGGCGCAATGAGGCGCTATTAGGGTGCTCAGTTTTTTTTGCCGAGGGTATCGGGCTTGTCGCGAGGGTTTGTGCCCGCGAAGGCTTCCAAGGACGCGTCTAATTGAATTAGCGAATCGGAGTGAACGAAGCGCCGGACATTGTGTCAAGTTCAGGGCCAGAAACTAGACTGACGCACGCATGACACATAGATTTACGA
The DNA here is from genome assembly GCA_030522565.1 of Ceratosolen corneri. Taxonomy (NCBI): domain Eukaryota; kingdom Metazoa; phylum Arthropoda; class Insecta; order Hymenoptera; family Agaonidae; genus Ceratosolen; species Ceratosolen corneri. The sequence continues at coordinate 9,292 of JAPYYT010002549.1, read as the reverse complement.
TTGTCTCTTTCTCGTCATTGTTGCTGTCGTTGTGCGAATTCCGTGCGCCTCAACATTGGCCGCCGATTCTATATCTTTTTCATTTTCTCGATAGTAAGGGCACGTGCCCCACTGTCTCTTCCTCTCTCTCTCTCTCTCTCTCTCTCTCTCTCACTTTCCTATTTGTCTCCGTATAACTTTTGTCCGCAAGTTTCCCTCGACTGCAGCATGTTTACGGAGATGAATGTTTGTTAAACACAGCCTTTATTCTTCTTACGACCCCTTTGCTTCTCGGCACTCGCGTGTCAGAGGCTTTTAAGAGTCCGTCCAATGTCGTGGGCGAGCTTTCAAAGCGACGTGAAATCAAAAAGGTATCAAGAGAAAACTGCTTTGCCTATTTAATGAATTTTAAATTGTATGTAAGCATCGTTATTTTCATATTTCATTTCCAATGATCTTGTGAATGCGGCGATATGGTTTTCTAGTTCAATTAAATTTTATGGCTTCGGAGATATATGCTTTGATCTTTTTAAATGTTACGCAATGACATCTTATTTATAATTATAGTAAGAAACTATTAAAAATGCACCGATTCAAAAGTACCCAATTGATTGACTTTGTTGTATTATAAAGATAAGTGGATCTAACGAGGTTAGCAAAAAAAAAATTATGCTCGTTTCTTCGTGTATTTAAAGCATTTAAATCCTGTAAATTATATTTAAATGGAATAATAATATCCAATATGGAATAAATTTGCATTGAATAGACTTTGCTATTGTATTTGAATGTAGCATTTCATTCTTGATATTGATCAACAATAATTAATTCTTTTATTCGTAATAATTCATTGTTTTTATGTAAGAATGCTATATAAATCAATTGTGCGTTCTCTTTTACGTGAAGTAATTATTAAATTATTGCATTAATATCTACGGCGGTGGCAATTAAGTGCACTTACTAAAAATTACCGCATATTTTGCGTTAATCAAATGCATCATTCGACTGGATAAGTGACCTAAATATTTTCTTGAACTATTAATGCGTAGAAAAATAAACGTCAGCCATGCTATGGACAAAAAGCCTTAATTCTTTTATTTTTACGCACACACATGCAAAGAGAGAGAGAGAGAGATAAACGCACTTTTTTTTCTATATTGATTTTAAAAATGATTTGCACGTTCATTGTACCGTTAAAAATATTAATTTATTAGTTGTTTGAAAATTACTCTCTTGTACAAATTACTTTTCATTCGTAAACCAATACACTATTGCCGCAGAAATGCAAATACAATAATAATTTATATATACAAGTATAATTGCACGATCACAATGTATATTATTATTGTATTTATTTTATTATATTTATTATATTATGTTATATTATTGTATTTATTTATTATTATTATATTCAAAATCACGATTTAAAAAATTTATTATATTGCTTAAAAGTAAAATAGTGAATTAATTAAGTACAGTTTAATTATTACAATTAAAATTGAAACGACTTCCTAAAGTTTCTAGTTTCCGAATACTGTAGGAGTTATTTTTATTATTAATTTAGTCTCTTTTTTTTTTTGTTATATATCTAATTTTTCGATTGCATGCCTTTGCTTACATCTTCTTAGACATCCTTTACATCAACTTTGTATTGTTAATTTTCACTTTAATTTATTTCTTTCCCAGCTTTTTGCAGTATTACTTTTTAGAACATTATTAAAAAAATATTTGAATAATAGAATATTATAGAATATTATTGAAAAGTTATTTAGAACAATACTTTAATGGTAGATTCAAATGTATGATTAACAATTTTTTATCTAAAATTTGATTGTACTTTGATAATGCATGAGGCACAAACTCTCTCCTAGTGCTCTAATTACGAAAAACAAAATTATTAATTAAATCGAGTAAATAGCTATTGTCGCCTCATTAGTAAAATTGAATTTATCATTTTGCTAACACTCGTTTGGAATTTTGATTAACCTCTGACACAAAGTGAAATGTGCTTCAGAGTTGTTTCATCATACACAATAGACGTCAGTTTTCATCGCATTTCAATATTGCGCAACATTTGACTGAGGTGCGACTAGTAATCCTAACAAGCAATAAAAAAAAACCCACGACTCGCAATTTCAAGGAATTAACTATAACGGTGGATAATGGCTGTTTTGTAAAACTAGTTGAAAACCACGTCAATTGCCAATGTGCCTCTTTAATACAATAGGCATTACGCGCTCTATACCTCAAGGCAAACTTATAATTTAACAGTGTATTTGAGGGCTTGTGTGTGGGTAAGTGTAGCCATGCGACCGCATATATATATATATATATATATTGGAAGCCAATATTGCTACTCCAAACATGGACAACGCGATATATCCGAATTAACGATTTTCCTCGCCAGTCTCGATACAGTGCCAATCTGGCGGTGTTCGCCGTCTCCGAGAGTATCCTCCAGGTCCTCTCATCTACTCTTAAATCCCATCGTGATTCGTGGACGCCTCGAGAGCCCCAGTTGGATGCAATAGGAAGAGGTCGCAAGGTGGCTGCTCCCGTACTTTGTTCCTTTGTTGGGGAGCCCGCGGCTCTACCCCGGGTATAGTTATTGACCCCCGAAAGGCAACGGAGAGAGAGAGAGAGAGAGAGAGAGGGCGAAACGAGGGCGCCCAGTGGTGGGGGGCCACGTGCTGCAGCAGCCCCTCGAAAATTTGGGGCTCGACCTCGAGGGGTTGCAGAGTCTGGAATCCCTGGCGAGGGGGACGGGGCGATAGGGCCGAGTGTGCGCAGCTCGGTTAACGGGAGCCCCACGCCGTTGGGGAGACTTCGCTTTTCCGTCATTACATACGCGAGGCTGCACACGCGGGCGATCCTCTTGTTGGGCGTTCCTTCGAGTGCTGAAATACGCCAGGTATTTTGCGAGGTTTTTACTTTGCGAGATCTTGGGCCGACTGTCGCCCGTTGTTGGGGATTTTCCAAATGCGATTACTGACTTTATGCGGTCTTTGTGAGCCTATTTATACGGAGTGTTTACAAGAAAGTTTTCGCCTTTTGCTTGCTGCGCCCCTTGAACCTTGAACCAAGCGCAAGCCAATATTGAGCGACCTTCGCCATTACTAATTAGCTTACGCTGTTTTCGGCTTTCGTAATCGCAAAATTCTTTAATGTTATTAGGCGCGGGCCGGGGCCGGGTAAGATGAATAGTCAATTGTCAATGTGTCCTAGTCTGTTTAGTGGACGGGAATTGCAAATTAAGTATGAGAGGTTGTCGCTCTTAAGGCACGAAGTAGAAAGTAAACTATTATACTTATTAATCGAGGCATTTATAATAGTCGATGAGCGAACGAGTTTTACACGAAAGATTTCCAGTACAATTGCACATTTTTATTCCTTAACAATATATATATATTTTGAGCTCACGTAATTTAGCCGCGTAAACTCGAATTAAGTTAGACGACACGTGTCTAGTAGCGTACACTAGTTTTTCAAAGCCCAAGAACATTAAAGGACTTTTTTATTCTTACTTTTATATGCGGAGCTTCTTGTTCATTTGGTATGGTATTGCGGATATAACATTAGTATAATGACAAAGGGTGTGAGTAATTTGCAGATGTATAAAAGGGCTAGAAAACAGTATGACTATAAGGATCTATAAGGCTATAATAGTTTTAACAAGTGCCTTTAGGAACAACAGCTAATCGATTCCAATGGGCAGCAAATATTTATAAATCCAAAGTCTAATAAAGATAGGCGTCACTTTATCAATACTATGAATATTATATTTTGAGTTAAATTGAGCATCAATGTTTTCCATCTTAAATATCAAAATTACCTATATCCATGTATTAGATTTTATTTACTTACATTAAAAAAAAGGTCTATAATGAATTTTTTGATTCAAAATAATAAATGCCAAGATCCATCTTATTTGTTTAATCTTTTCCATTTTTATATAACGTAACATATTGTTTTTTTTTTTTTTTTATAACTAAATATATTATAGAGTTATGTAAAGCCTTTGTACAGCTAATGTATGAACGCTAAATAGAAAAGAAAGAAATACTTAGAATTTAAAAGATTGTATAGAATCACATAAAAAGGAACGCTCAATAAACCACAAAGGAAACGCAATCAAAATGGAGGGAAATGTTGCGGTAGAATTGCTTGCCAGAACTGCATAATCCTACTATCCAAAGTATTTTTAATGCACAAAAATTATAATAAGCAAATAAGTCTTATTAAAGGAATTGTTATAAAAAGTATTTTTTTGAAATTGTCGAATTTTCAATTTTGAGACATTTTAATTAAATGTATTTAATCGTTTCGTTCAAAAAATTGACCAACAGACGTTAAAACATTATTTACGACTTTTTCAATAATCTTTTAATTGTGTATTCAATGAATATTGAAATATAGCTAATAGTACATACGACTTGCCGAAAATCCAATAAGAAACGAGACAATAAAATGAGATAATAAATGCTCAATCATTATAATAATACTCCATTCCATAGAAATCAAAATCAAACATATTTTTAGCAAATAATTTTGATAATAGAAAAATAAGTAATAAATAAAATAAAGTATAAAATATAAAAAATAATGCAATGCTGTATAACTATCATAAAAAATATATTTTTTCCAATATAATGGTATAATGATATTCTTTTCTAATACAATATTATATGATAAAATGTATTATTGTTTTGTAAAAATCGACGATTATACTGTTCTTTAAAATATTAAACATTCCAGTTATCATGTAAAGAAAATGTATTTGATTTGTTTTTGTAAAAAACGAAAATTTTTGGACAAGTAATTTATAAAAATATATTAATATTGTGTTTGAGAGGCATTTCAATACGTAATATAAATATTACATAATTCGCTATCTTTTTTAATTAATTTAAATCTATAGTATTAAATTTAAATTCTCCAAACAACATATTTGATTAATTGAATTTTATGTATTTTGTCGGTGCATTTGTGTTAACGTATTATAAAGAGTAAGCAATTGTTACAATTAATTCTAATTCAATCAATTTATTACTAACACTTGAAAAATGAATAGACTGGATTTTCAATTTCCAGAATATACAAAGTAACTAGAGCAGGACAAATTTTCAACTTTATTGTACAATATTTTCAAAAAATTGTTTGGCATAAATTACTTTTATTAAAATCAGAAATATTCAAGCAATTGATTTTATGAAATTAGTATACGAGCAAAACTGAAATTAAAAAGAAGTATCGGCTAAAAATCAATCTTCTAAGGATGAAAATTAAGTCTAAAGTTTTAATTTTAAACATTTGAAAATTGGAATTTTAACAAGTTCCTCTGACTCGCGAAAAATTTACTTTACAATGTTCCATAAGATCATAGCCAACCTCACTAATACTAATTACTTTCGGACAATATTACGTGCCGATTAAAGTACTTCGCGGACGTCACGTGACTGTCATTGTACTCACTAATATTCGTTCCCACCAATAGCACGTCTGTAGCATGCAATTATTTTCAACCTTGTTAATGTGTGCCAACACACGACGGGGATAATGCATTTTGATGTAATGATAGGAGGCTTGGAGCATCAGGTCAGAATCAACAATGTCGGCTTCCCGAGTTCCCTCTCGGCGAACAATTGCCGTAACACCGACAGAGTTGCTTGCTCGGACGTCGGTACGTTAAAGGACTCGGTTTCGTCCTGGCGAGGAGCCGTTGTGCGGCGCTTTAACCTCGCGATGCCCGGCCTGGTTATCCTAGACTCGGCCACACTCGGACCAATCATCGGCCCGAAATCCCAAGAGCGGCTGCAGCCTCGGTTTTAGTGATGAGCCTGTCATTATTCAGTTAACGAGTACAGGTGGCGTCAATTCATGCGGAATTATGCATACAATTGCCTAGGCAGTACAATTTAAAACTAACCTCATTCACCAAATGGCTTCTATCGTTGTTTATAAAAATTGAGTGCAACTGGCGGCTTAAGCTTTTTTCTTTTTTTTACCGTTTTTACAGTGAATATAATGCATGCTTATTATTAAATTAGACTATTACGTAACCATTATGTGTTGGTGCATCAACATCAACAGATGTAAATGCGGGTGAATAGTTTCGTTCTTAAATCGAATAGTTGAAATATTATTGGATCAAACGGTCGCTTATAATACTAAACTTTCTCATAATTGAATAGCCGAAGCCTATATAATGTATATCAATAATGTTTATGGCTCTTAATTATTTGTAAAATAATTCTGATTTTTATAGACAATTGAAATTAAGATTCCATATATTTAACAGGGATTTACAGAACAAATAAAAAATTCCTATTGATAAGGATTTTTACGATCTTCAACAAAATCCTGTCCTATGTTTACGTGACAATATTATTTGTTAAATTAACATTTAATAACAAAATAATAGTATTTACTTGTTTACTTGCTTATAAATTGAATTACAATAATACAACACTTTATGCCATATAATTCTATATATTCACGAATTTTTCAAAATATTTGTTGCGTTCACATCGGATGTATAGGTACTTGATATAATTATGCTGCAATAGATAGAGAATGATTGTTGAGCATACATGTGTTTTAATGAGTGTCATCTACACCGCTGAAATGCATTTTTGAATGTGACGGAACATTAAATTATTTGGCTTTGAAAATAAATTTTCTGATTTGTAATATTGCGCTAAACATACTCCGTCTTATGATAAGATTTCTACAATCCTTTTAAAAAAAAACATTAATTATAAGTTTGCATTTGTATTTATAATAAAAATGTTTGGCTTCGAGTTCAATTTTTTATTGATAATGTATGAGAAAAGTTATAGCACAACATTACACTGTAATTATGAAGAAAATGAAAGTATTATGAATGCTTCGTAGATTGTATTACTTTATAATACCACATAATATCATAGAATACCGTACTGATTAAATCTCTCACTCTAAACATCAAATAGTTGTGCTATTCGATCTTATTTTCTAAAAATGGTAAAACTGAGTTTTATTGTATCTACAATTTTTAGGTTATCAGTCTTTGAATTTTTTCAGAATTTGAAAAAAACAGCGTAGCAAAGTGAATATTCTTTATTGCTCTAAAATTCTTTTTATTTCCATGTCGCTTCATTATCAATCAAGACATAGTGATATTACATTGTTTGGTAAATGTATAGGAATTCATTATAATTGTTTTGATCGGAATCGAGGCAAATGAACTTGATGCATTTTTTCCTATCAAAAACACAATTATGTTTACTAATCTAATAATACGTTTACTAATAATACTAAAATCGATCTTGGAATTTTATTTATAAATTTATTTAACATTCGTTGAATTAGGCAATAACGAGGTGATTCGGAAATCAAACATTAGTATTTATATTTAGTAATATTGAAAGATGATATGAAAAATATTCAAATTCAGCAGCTAACAAAGCATACGTGTACTCGACATAATGTACGTGCAGATTTGTTTAAATTATTTTCTACCGCGCAAAATAATAATATCACCGCAGAAGTATTTTGTGTCGTACGTTCACAGAGTAACTGGATTTACAATTTTGGACAAGGCACTTGTGGTAAATAAGATTTCAGATATCTTACCCTTGAGCCTTACACATTTAAAAACATTGAGCCAAAGAAGGTTTATACATTCCCAACCAACAAGAGTCAACAACATAGACGCTTCAAATACAATACGCATCACATTGTTTATAAGCTTTCGTAATATCTCTGTTATAATCTCTTCCACAAATCCCAGCTCATAAATTATCATTGACCCTTCAACTCTATCGACCACAACAGATGTTTAAAGCTGGTTTTTCGTTGTTCCCTGCACGTTTAACAACTTTACGTTTTGTTGTTACATTCTATCGCCGCTAGCATTGTGGTTGACAAAAAATTTGCCCAGTAAAAGTGGCGAAAGAAAGCTACATTGTCATGTTGTAGTACGGTCATGATTAAATGAAACTTGTTTGATGTTAACAAGGAAAATGGGCGCAGCGCAGCAGATGCAGAGATTATTTTCTATGTTACATTATTTGTGACGGTAGAGTTTATTGAATTAAAAGCAATAATTGTATTGTTATGCTAATGGTAATTAATTGCCATTGAGTACAATTGTTTGTTATTGCGTAACGGTAATATTGCTTTTGTTACGCGTTTGATTTAATTCGAGCAATAAACAATGATTATCGATGTATTTCAAGTCAATGGAAGCAATCTTATTGATTGGAACGAAAACATTTTCAAGTTAAAGATTTTCTTTTATATAGAGAAAAAAAAAAAATAAAATAAAGAACTTGTAGTAAATAAAGTTTCCAATGCTGTGAACTAAAAAGTCTCAATGGGGCAGTGAAAAAGTTCGTTGCTCCAACGAATATCAAGTTAAGTCTCGGTAAGCCATTTGTTAAATCTAATTAAAGATTCAAACGTTTCAATAAAATTCTCAAACTCTATTTTATTCGTCAATATAATTAAACTTGTATTTTTCTCCTTCTCATTAGTGGCATGTTATTAAAGTTTTTTCTTCAAAGAATCATTATTACACTTTGATAGTTTCTAAATATTGAAAGTTTGCGGAAGTTTTCGGAAGTAAATTCAGTCTTCGAGAGTAAATTTATAAACTTTCAAAATAATATTTCAATTAGTTTTTGGAATGTTGTAAATGTGCTTTTCTCAAACATTATAATTCGATTAAAATTTTTGTCTAAATTAATTCGCAATTGCTGAATAGGAGCTGCAAACGAATATAAATTATTTTTTCTATTTTTTAACATTGAAAGCACCGAAAAATTAAAAACTCGAACATCCTTATTTTCATTGTCCACCATTTAATTTATTAATTTATGAAATTAACTGTTTTTACTTTTTGCTAATATAAACGCTTACGCTAGTATAAATCTATAATAAATATTTACTTTATTCTATTATATAAAAGTGATTATTGTTTTAGAATCGATTTTCCATTGAAAATGTTTATTAACCTTTTTAATTTGCGAATATATTACAAATACGTATTTTTTAATTATCGTGTAACATTATTTTTTTTCGACCCTTCAAAGCAGAATAATTCAGATTACGATATTAATGCCATATTCGACCAATCAAGATATTATTTTTATAGCTTATTAACTTTATAGATGTACATATATTAAATTTACAGTATTGAATTATTTGTTCGTTAATTTCACATTTACGTATCTAGGCTACGTTTTTTTTTTTTTTTTTTTTTTTTTTTTTTTTTTTTTTTTTTTTTTTTTTTTTTTTTTTTTTTTTTTTTTTTTTTTTTTTTTTTTTTTTTTTT
>JAPYYT010002548.1:0-19986 GCA_030522565.1 Ceratosolen corneri | reverse complement strand
AGTACGGAATCGGAAAAGCGAGAAAGAATAATGAAACTGATCTGACACGTGAATTTTAGCTAGCTATTGCCTTTTAAGGAGTGAATATTTGCCGATTCAATTCTTGTCTTTCTCCATTGAAACTCAAGATACTGTAGTAGCTTTCTAAAATAAAAGTGTTGTTGCGTAGTATTTTATAGAATAAAACGAATAATGCTTTTTTTTTATTTCTTTGTCGACCTTTTGGACATTTAGAGTGTGCTACTTTTATAGGTTGAATGTACAGAAAATGTTTCATCACAATTATACGATCTGAATATAACTTTCTTAACTTACTTATAAAGTTGTATGAAACTATTTAACTAATCATTCCATCAAGACTCCAATTCTAATATTAAAAAAATTAAAAAAACATCTTATTTTTAAATAATTAATATTATTTTACGTTTACTTATTAATTGTACTCGGTAATTATTTATTTATGATAAACACAAATGATATTGGCAATACAAAGAATAAAATAATTATGAATCTCAATTGTGTTCAACTAATTAACTGATAATCAATAAATCTGTAAAATAATAATATACAATTACTTTTTCTAAATAAATAATATATGTAATATATATATACATATTTATGATTAGAAATTAATAATGTAAAAGGTTTAGTTTTTTGCATAATTTACCCGTAAAAACGATTTTAATAATGATGAATAACCCAAGAAATGAAATAAGAAAATATATAGGATATAAAATAGTGCAGAATATATGCGTTAAATATAAGAGACTAGCTGACTAACAATAAAATAATAAAAAAATAAAACAACATAGAATGAGTCAAACAACGCTAAGCAAACGGTATACAAGAATGCTTGAGAAAGGGTCTAAGTCTCTCTCTCTTCTATTTCTCAGCAGCATACAAAAGATAGTACGTATGGCAAAAAAAGATCCTCGCAGAGAAAGGGGAGATATAAGTAAAAAAAGTATCGACTCGCCGTGTACGCGCGCTCACATGTAAGGATAAACAGGGCATGGGCTCGTAGCCAACTATAGTTTCCTCGACCAAAGTTACGACGCACGTGCCAAAATCTCGTTAATGCCGTTCCAGCAAACCCGGCGGGCCAAGGTCATTTGAACTTCGCTGGCCCCTATCCGCATCCTCCTCGATCACCGCCGGCAGATTCCTACCGTACGTTTCTGTGTTTACGCAAGTGTGCTCCAGGAGCGTAAATAGTGATTTATAACCTCGGGGAGCCTTATAAGTCTAGCATTTTGTCTTCATCTATACATCCGCCATTTTTTGAATACGAGACCGATTAAGCTAAGAAGTCTCAATTTACGGGCCATTGTATTTGTTGCTGATATAATAGCAATGTTTAAGATGTGCTCCTGTAATAATAGATATATTGGTTGACTGTCTTTGCTTTATCTTACACATTTTCTCATGGTTAATTTTATTTGGAGACAAGAGGTTGAATATATCTATAGGTTAATTGTTAATAATGGGGTTGCAAAGAAAATATTTTAAGTCACATTAAAGAAATTAAAAATTAACATATTTTTACTAACGGAAAATCAATATCCATTTTCTCCTACTTTAGAATACGTGTATATTGCGATAATTCCATATAATTTTTTTACATGTAGCACATTTTCGACAACAGATAAATTATTAATTAAAATATATTTATAATTATGCACAGAAATACTAGTAATAGTTTTAATTAGTAAACATAACGATTTTTTTGAATAGCCTAACAGTGTTTAACTGTTGTCATTGAATTGAATATCTAAGTATTTAACTGTTGTCATTGAATTAAATATTTAAGTGTTTAACTGTTGTCATTGAATATATTGATATTTTTGTTCTTAAGGTTTGTCTATTTTACACGTAAATTCGATTAGACAATTTCTTAAAAGGCGAAAATATCAGTAAATTTCAAAATAAAACGCAATATTGTAATTCGAAAATAGAAAAGATGGGTGAATGTATTTTTAGGGCGTATAAAGGAAATAAAACTAAAAACCGCTCCGACGATTATAGTCAATATAAAATATTGATTTTGTTCCCATAGTAGTCACTAATTTAACGTTTTATATTTAAATAACCAAATGCTGATGTTTTAAAATATGGAATTAGAAATACAGACGTCTTTATTTTAGAATAAATATGAATTTAAATAAATAACTGCAATAAAACATACAAGTAACAAATACTTTGTGTTAAAAATTTTAAAATTTGTATGCAACTAAATATATACATTATAAATTCAATCAATATTACATAAAAAAATAAATAAGCAACAAAGATTCCGTTGAAAATTTTGAAAAAATATATTTCATTATCATAAATATTATTCATTAAATATATTTATTAATAAATACTGATGAGATATTTTTATAAAATACATATGAAATAAACATAAAAATAAATGTTTAAGAAAAAAAAACTGTAAGTAGCGATTGTTACTTAGGACATTAATATGTAAGGTTAGAGTATATCAACACATTTTCTTGTATGTAAATTTATATTTCTCATTACTCTTAAATTTAAGATTTTTAATTTTATTTTATATTTTTCACACATCTATGTGTAGAAACTTACACACACACACACACACACACACACACACACACACACACACACACACACACACACACACACACACACACACACACAAAAATATTTATGTCATATATATCATATAAAACATATGTCATAGAACTCAATTTATATAAATAATGTATTGATCTTACAAAATATATATTTTCCCCCTAATAATTTCACACGAGTTAAATATTGTTCTAATTAGGTTTTACTTCAAATAAGAGTACAATTATACATTTATATACGTTTATACATTTTAATTATTAATATATTAATTGCGTAAAATGTTGAAATACAAAAATTTATAGACATTTAATATGGTATAATTATTATAATATTATAATTATTATAATTATTCTTAAGTTTATTCAACTGTTTTCGTTATTTTTCTTAATAAATATTCCACAATGACTACCATAATTATTAATTACTCCTATACTGATGTATATCATTGAAATCCGACATTATTAAATTATGCATTAAAATTTTACATTGAAAAAGTTAACTTACAAAATATTTATATTTATTATAACGAATTATGATAACATACGAATTTTATCATATATATTATAACGAATAACGAATTATGATAAAATACGAATTTTATCATATATATTATAACGAATAACGAATTATGATATAAAATTATTTAACATAATATATTGCTTCTGATGTTTAATACAAAATATTTACAAAATTTAAAGAATATGTAGCTTATTAAAAATATTGTTATTAATTGTTCTTGTTATTCAACTTAAAAAAAAGAAATTCCAGATTTTAACATATTTATAGTTATAGAATTAAAATTACAAGACAAGTATTTACTTATATTCCACCCATTTATAATAAAGCACATAAATATACCAAAACGAATGAATGAATATTCAATAAATAGTATGCCATGATCTTTGCTCCCACTATAAGATACCATATACACAGTTATTCATATGTAGTTTTTTTTAGTCCATTTCTTTTTAATTGATTTTTTCGTAAATTTCTCACAATTTTTATTTTATTTATTTATTTACAAATTTTTTTCTCTGTTAATTAATCTAATCTAATTCATTTGAATTCAACTTTTTTATTTTATGTCCAAACCAATTATATATATACTAGCTCTTTTTCTCATTTCCACTAACTTCTTATTTGGTCGAATTTTTTATTTTTAATGTTTTTAATTATCGCTGATAGTCTTACTTTACTAGTCTATCTTTTGCTCTCGTATATCTTTCTTTCTCTGAATATTTTTTATTCTTTATTCTCTTCAATTCAATTGACTCTCTTTCATACTTTTTGCTACTTCTTATTCGTTTACTTGTAAACGAAGAGTTTCATGGCATTACTGCCTTTCAGAACTTCCACTTTCGTTATCGGTGGAATCGAATTGGGAATTATTCTTGTTCGAAAGTTGTTACTCCAAAGACCAGACTGTAAACAAAAAGCCAGTGAAAGAGAACGAAAGCGAATAGAAATAAATACCACAAAAACTTATGCAAAGAAAAAAAAATTAAAACTTGTTTAATTATAAATTTATTCAGTTATCTAAATTGAAAAAAATACAGTTTAATACCTATATTGTCGGTACCTAAATCAATAAACCTATATAATAGAAATAAATGATACAACTGTATTTCATATGTAAATAATAAAATAAATTATAATGCATCCTCCATAGTATTTTTTTCACAATACAAAAAACTAAATAGTTAAAATTTACAAAGTAATTGATAAATTTAGTTAATATTTGTAACTACATATATGAATTTAATATTTATAAATAATAACACAACAATTTCTATTAAATATGCAGTTTAATACGTTTAGTAAATGATTTTATTTTTAACTTGTTTTGAAAGATCATTTATGCATCTGTATAAATCTATTCATTTTGATAATTAAAATAAAATTGATTATACTTATAATCTTGTAACTGATAGTATTTAAAACATTTTTTGTTGTGATAGTAAAGAATAACAATAATAAAGGATAAATTATATTATATCAATTTAATGAGTTCGATTCTTCTTAAGCTAAATCCATCCACTTTTTAACTTTTCAATCAAAATCCATCTTTTTCTCAACTGAATTCAAAATTTAAAAAAAATATTTTTGATTATAAAACCATCATATATAAAATATATCATATATTAAATTAAATTACTAGCTAATGAAATAATATTGAATATGTATTTAGTAAAATATTTTAATAAAATTTTATAGCATAAATTTAAAAATAATAAAAATAAAAATATAATAATAATAAAATTCAAATAGATTATAAAATTATTTAAATTATTTTAGATACTATATATTAGTTTACCTATGGTCTTTGAATCATATAACTATAATTATTCAAAGTTTTATTACTTTTTTGGTTAATTAATAAAAACAGAAGTTTAACAAAAATTTACTTCTTAAATTTGTATTATACATTTCATTAAACATTTTTTTATTATTATTTCAATTTAATAAAAATAATTTTTTATTTTGGTAAGATTTTTATGATTTGTTTTTATTTCTAAGATTTAAAATAAATTTATAATACGTAGATACTAAATAAAATACTTAGAAAATAATGATATATTATTGATTTTGAAATACAAAATATAAAATTATTGAAGCAGCTCACTATCAAAAGTGATACTAATCATATTTATTTGAGCAAATCTTAAAATGGATATAATTACCTATAATTATAATCGATAATCCATTCAATTTTGAATTTATCTTTATATATTGACACTAACAATCAACTCATTTTCTCACAAATTTATCTTCGGTTGTATAAAAAGAAGAACCACTCAGTATAATATACAAGTGTAATAACGCAAATTCTGACGTGAAGGAAATTATTTATTTTTCGTTTATATCTTTTGTTCTCTCTCTCTCTCTCTCTCTCTCTCTATCTCTATCTATCTATCTATTTTTGTCTCTTTCTCTCTTTCTCTCGAAACTTTTCTAATTTCTATAATATTCAGTAAAATAAGTAACTGATGACCTTGCTCATAAGGAAGAGAAAAAATTGTATAATAATATAGAAACATTTTAAATATGATATTGCTGCATTTTCGACTTGGTCGTAATCACGATCCGGAAATGGTTACAATTGTTTTTTATTGAATTGAAAAAAAGTTAATATCTTGACATCGAATTAATTAAAATAAAAATGTTAAAAGAAATTTCTTTTTCCGTATATTTTCTAAAAATGAATTTTATATTTATATGAAAATCTGATATTTAATAATGTTGAAAAATGCAAATAAAATTTATTTAATAAATATTATTCAATTGTTCAATGCTCATGAAAGATTATATAGATATTTTAGCTATATAATTATAATAAAATTATAGTTAACATGGAAAAATATCAAATTTAAACGCATTTATTTTAATACTAATAATAAATACAAATTATAAAAATAAATTAAAATATATAAAAATTAAAATTAAAATAAAATTTAATAATATAATGTAACCAAAATTTGAATAGATTGTTCAAACAGCATATAATTAATTTAGTAGTGTTATCAATTTTATCAATACATTGATTTAGAAGATTAGTATTTTAATACGCGTATATGATCATATTTATTCGCTGGAAATAAAATAGTTTATAATTAGTAAATAAATAATAAAGCTTTATATAATTTACACCCATTTAAGGTTTAAATTCTAGAAAAAGGTAGCATCTCTGTAAACACGCCGTTACAAGTTACTTTGCTACATAAATGCGTGTTTTTCAACAACCTGTTAATTAAGTCAAGTAACAACAGATGGCGCAAGCTGACATTTCATTACAGCAATTTAGCTTCATATATAAGCTCATATGTGTATAGTAAAATATCATGTAAGAATTAAGTTACTGTAGTTAATGTATTTGATATATTAGTTATTAATATTAAAAATATTTTAGATTAAGTAGCTCTCTTTTGTTTTTGTGAAAAAAATTTAATTTTTCAAGTATTTATGTTTTATTAAATGTAGAAGTTAATCAGATTTCTAAACGAAGTATTGCCAACTTATATTTGTAAATAAAGCTTTGAATAAATAACAATTTTGTATATGGCAAACATTAAAAACTCATTTATTTTCTAATAAAATTGATAAATAGACACAAAATATGTTTTCTTCTTTGTAAGTTAATATAAAATACTATTACTTGTGTACTAAATTTAAAATAAAATGATAATATATCTAATTCTCTTTTTTTTTATTATCTAAAGTTATCTAAGTTTAGTTATCTAAAATTTATATTGCTTAAAATTTGTTGTTAAACATCTCATACTTTTACAAAATAACAAATGTATGAGATTTTAATTTATTCTTAGATTGCCCTATTCACTTTCAAATTATGTCTGACAGGCATAACTATATTTTTTATTAATTAGAATTAATTAATGTTTAATTAAGATTATTTTTAATTTAGTTACTGAAAAGGCAAAATATTCTTAAAAAATTGACATTACGATTTTTTAATCAATACAATAACTTTGTTAAAAATATAAAATACTAAATTGAATTTATATTAAATTTTTTTTAGATAATATTTACTATTATATTAGTTTATTGAAATAACAAATTAGAATTTAACAAGAACAAGAAAAAAAGGCATATACTAAAATATAGACCATTCTAAATATTCATAAATACTAAAATCTTTAATTTAAATTGATTAAAAAATTATACTTATATTCGAACTTTGATAACTTATATTGATAATTCATATCTAACAAATTTCGTATGTTCATGGCGTTATAAAAACAACATAAAAGAATAAGAGTAATATCTAAAAGGAAATAAAATAAGACTTCAAGTTCAATAAAATGATTACTTTTCAATGTAATTTGGTTTTATATTTTGACACTTGGGTTTTATTCATTCAATGCATGTTAAAATATACTCACTGTTACACTTTCAGTTGAGTATTATTACATTATAATAATTTTTAAATATACCAACAATAATGTATCATACTTTATGACACTGTCAATTTATAGTATCATTATATACATATAATGCGATTTAATAAAATAATAGTTCTTTAAATTAATCTATAATTAAATTTATTAAATTATTAAATTATTATATTAATTTATTATAATTAAGCTGTACTATACTAAACTATGATTGCATTGCAAGACATACAATTACATTTTTGGTTCTAGATATTCGAATTTTTACAAAGCAGTTGATATAAGCAAAATTTTACTAATCTATGAAAAAGTAACTGAGTATGTAAAATGACTAGACAAGTATATTTATAATTCAAATATAATTTATCATAATATACTAAGATACTATAATTATAAATGATAATTATACTATAAATTATTAGTTTCAAATATTATCGTTCGCATGTAATCGTTAAAAGGATTATATAAACATAGTTTTCCGAAGAAAAGTAATTTTTCAAGCATGAAATAATTCTTTTTATTCTGTGCACGTAAAAATATAAAAAATATATACTTGTTCGAGAATCCAATAGAATCTCGAAAGTCACTAATATTGTTTCCTTTGACATTTGTTTAAAATACTTTTTATATTTATGATTGCCAGATGTCCTCAAAGAGCCAACGAATTCTCCGATAATATTTCATATATATTTTCGCGTTGACAGTGATTTGAGACGGTCGAGTTATCCCAGCATTGTACTCGAAAGATAGTCGATGGTCAATATGACTATCACGTGCTCTGCAAAACGCGTGTCGTAAAATTAACGGACAAAACCTTCCAAGAACCCACGCGCAGTTGCCAAACATCGTACGAATTTCTTTCACACTAAATCGATGCATATTTTGAAAAGTGTATACGTCACGGACCGAATCGTTGATATAAGTTTTCTGCACCGATCCGGGGCTCCGACGTGCGGCTGACCGCTGCTTCGATTCCTCCGCCGCCTAAAAGGGCGTCGACACTACCGGTCTAAGGGCACCAATGACAACTGAATAATTAGCTCTTAAACAATCACCGAAATTTCCCACTCTCATAGATGTGCGAGAAAAGTCCTCCCCCGCAAAGAGCGGGGTAACGAGTTTAAGTACAGCGACTTCAGCGCGCTGCCTCAGATTCCGCTTTGGTCTTCAGAATCATAGTATCGATTCATTGAGCTGTAATCTCTCAATACAAAGTTGTCTATAATGAAAAACTTCTCCGTGATGCAAACATAGTGTCTACAAGTAAGGCATCAAGGTTCAAGGAACGCACTGAGACGGAAGCAACGAGCTCTGGGCTGTGGTGCAAACTCAACGCGACCAAAGGAGAGGCGGCCGCCAATACTCAATCACTGCACACAAGGAAAGGCGCGAACAAGCACGAACGGATTAATCCAGTAAGCCTACACGCAGACCCGCAGGTAAACCTTGTTGATCTGAAGTAACACAACAAATTCATGCTTGGTGAAATCCAATTTACACCTGAATATTGCTGTAGCGTGGACTACAACGACATATAATTTATAAAACATAACATCACTCCAAGCGTCGTAAGATTCAAAGTTACGCCTCAATATTGCGCCAGTGCGGAAATAAGCAACCTTTAATTAAACTCACGGAACTTGACATATTTATAAATTTACTTGACGTTATAGCGATATTCAATTCATGTCTGAATGTTAAGATAGTTCAAAATCGAAATTAAAACAGCATTATATTTATATCAAATCGTCTAAAGACAGCATTATATTTCAATATGTTAAAATAAACATCATTTTACAGCATTACCCACGCCACTTTTACCCCTGTTTTATTCTACCCTGCTATTTCTCTACCTCCACTATCCGCTTCTTCCTTCCTCCATCTGGGACAGCGTTTTCACGGGCTTAATTCCTGAACAATGACACTCAGCCGATATAATCGATGTAATCGGTATTCTGCGTAAAACATTTACGGAAGCATCAAGAAAAATAATTAATTCGAGCAGAAGGAAACTTGTTAGTATAAGTTTTTTTTAGAATTTGAGATATAAATAAACAGACCAATTTATGTAAAAAAATACTTTGTATTTTGCATCTTCAAACAATTCTTGAATTAAGTTATAAATCATATTATTTATAAGATATAAATACACAAAATTTTTTGAAAATTATGTAAGATAAATTGAAAAATTAATTTTTAATTTTTACTTTAATATTAGATTATTTTCTTTAGAGATTAAAGTTGTTTATGGCCTTTTTTATTTATAAAATTTAATTAGCATGTAGATGTTTCAAAGTTTATACTTATTCAAAATTCTGTTAAGACCCTCGATCGTCATTCCATACTACCGTTTTGTTTAAAAATTCTTTAGAATATTTTATATGTTTATGATTGCCGGATGTGTCCCAAGAGCCTACGAATACAACTAAAGAATACATCGAGTATCCTTTTTGACCTATTTATGACTCTGTTTACTCGGACTGCACCTCGCCTAGTAAAATCAACGAACAAAAACTTCTCGAGATGCAAACATAGTTGCCACACATTGTACTATTTTTTCACAACGAACCGATATATATTTTGAAAAGTAATAACAAACAAGCGCTTCAAAGCGTAGTCACTATTTCGTTACCATTACCACTTCGTTACCACCACCACTTCAAAAGAGCGTTGACACTACCGGTTGAGAGACACCTCTTTGCAAGAAGGGGTTGAAGCCAATAATATCACAACATTAAGAATGCAGGGTAGAATCGACTAGAAATCTATCGATCTCGTATCTCTCGTAGTTAGATAATACAAAGTTGTGCAATGTACAGAGTTTCTCAAGGTTTAGTATCGGAATAACAATAAGAAACTTCGAATTGGCTCTGATAAAAACTAATCTACTAAATATGTTAGGCGACCGACGGCATTCAATCGACCTGTGCACAACGAAAACGCGAGTAAGCACGAGCAGTGTGATCAAGGAAGCTGTTGCTGACGGGTAATTCATCAATTGCCCTATGCATAAACCTGTACCTGATTCGACACTAATATTCAGTAAGCGAGACAACGACTCGCAGGTAACCTCTGTTGAATCACGCAACTAACACAATAATTCGAAGCTCCGCGGTATTCAACTAACACCTGAATATTGTAACCTCGCGAAAACAAGTTACATATATTATAAATCACGGAATACAATTGAATTATTAAAATCATGCCAAGCTTCGCGGTATTCAATTTACGCCTGAGTATTGTGATAGTGCGGAACATACTAGTTAAGATAAAGACAATATTATATTTTACCATATATTCCATAGAGACATCATTATTTCTGTATATTTTCAATAAAGACAGTTTTACATTTTTTACAAAGAGAGTTCATTTCTCACCAGTCTTCTACCTCTCCCTTTTCACTATATGCCTCTCCCCCACGCCATCTCGGGTAAAGTTTAGTCTCGGATTAATTCCCGCATAATACTTTTAATATAAAGATGTAAAATAAATATTAATTCAGAGTTTAATATAAAATGGTAACTTTATTACTTTTTTATTTTAAGCGAATATTGTATAATTTAAAATATTCTTTTAAATTATGATAATATATAGTTTTATAGACATTTTTATTTTACAAAAATGAATTATCATTTGTATAATTTTAGTTTTATAATGACATGTTATATGTCTTTATATACAAAATACATGTCTAAATCATAGATGTATAACTTCTAACTTTCAATCAGTTTATCAATTACCTATTGCTCTTCTCTACTAACCTCTCATTCTTTCTTGTCGTAAGCCAACCATAAGTACAATACAAGATTTACTTCAAAAAATTTCCGCCTTGCGTTGATGTAAAGAAAAGTAAATATGAAATGATTATCGACTTTCAACATAAGATATTCTTCGCAAGTAGATGACAGTTAATAATAGTGAAACATTTTTATAAAGTGATCCAAAAGAGTAAAAAGAGAAAAAGTCAATAATGTAGATGTAAAAATAAACAGAATTTGGAACTAACAATCAAATTTGTTTATGCATATAAGAATGTATCGATATAATGATATATGGAATAATTTAGAAATTCGAGTAATTAGCTAGACACTTCTTAGGACTAATATTATGAAAAATAAGCGGATAAAAATAAGAGGATAAAAATAATAGAGTTACTATCGACCGATTAATGTTCTACCTAAGACTGTTATTCCAATGTCAAGGTCAAGATGAAGGTCAATATTACTTTCCCTTCTCTACTCCGTAATGATCTAAAAATAACCTGTTCGTTTATGAACTTTCAGATCTCATTACACTTGAAATTTCTCTTCTCTTTTTCTTTTTCTCATTTTGCATTTCTTACTAGGAATCCTTAAAGATGAAATACGGTTTTTTGATACGGTTTAATGATTTTTACATATAAATATATTGATTATTATAATTAGAGAACAGAAAAATTGTAAATTTTGTAGAATATAAGATAGAAATATATAAGATAAGCATATATATACATTATTATAAAAAAATGTGTTTTATTTTAAGATACAATTTTATTTTATCTACATACATTTTATATACATTTACGAAATGTATTTCGTAACTTATTTCCAATTATTTTTACAATATAAATATAAATAAATAAGAAATAAATTAGGTACAACGGCAAAGTTACATTTTAAATTAATTTACAACTGTCCAAGATAAAAATTTAATTTTAAAATGAACTTCACGTAATTAAAATTTATGATAATTACTTTTGACATTGATTTCAAGTAAATAATGTTAATTAAAGGATAAGAGATAGATGTATGATGAATATTTACTTATAGGCTACATCTACCTAAATCTTATATATATTAGAATAAAAAATTATAAATTATTTATGATTAAAATTAATATTTTATATTAGTGTACATCTAAAAGTATTTCATTAACATGATAATTATGTTTCTAATTGTGCTGGAACTAACCTGATGCTCAGCTCTTTTAGAGTGGTGTAATAAAAGATGAGGTGGTAAAAGTTGAATGTAATACTGTAAAATTTTGTTTATTGAAAAAAGATGGAAAATATAATGGGGTTTTTGTCTTGAATTGTATATTCCTTGTTGTCGCAATATTTAGGCGTAAATTGAATACCGCTAATCTTGGATTAGTTCTGTTAATTATTTACTGTTTTATTTTGTTTATTTATTTATTCTAGTCTAATAATTGGTGTTGATTGTAGACAAGACTACTGGCCTTTACTTCTTAAAGAATTGCTGTGGTGTTGAGCCCTGTTAGTCTTACTGTTTATTTATTACTTAGTACTATATAGTAATTGACGGTTGAAAAACCAACGGAATCTTGAATATATAGCTTTGTTTGCTTATTAAAGACTCCAATTAAGAATCGAATATTAGACATTATTATCAATAATTATGATAAGTAATAATGAACAATTATTATATGTGTTTTCTAAGAAATAAGCTATAAATCAGAAGATAAAGTAAGCATTTTTCAATTTAATAATTAATTTATAAACGGTTACCCTCGTTCTCAAAAGATATATACGCAAGGCTGCTTATAGCTATTTACGCTTGAAGAATAAGAAGTTGCATCATCAGCTTTCTTGCAGCTATGCGTAATTTTGTATTTTTCTCCTGCGCATTCGTATCAGTCTCGCAATTATAGCCAGTGAAGTAAAAATAATAATATGTACGAGAAAAAATTGCATGTAAGTATTCATGACGTTATTTAATGAGTAAGAAAAAAGAGAAAAGTAGTGTGTAACCATAATATATACGATAGCCAATTACTATCAACTTTATGTATAAAACTTGAATCATGTGTCTTTAATTTTAATTTAATTTTCGCTTTAATTTTAATCCGTCTATCCACATCTATTTTAATTAATTGAATTAATCTTTCATTTGAGCGATTGATTATATAAAATATATCAACTTTATTTTAAAAAATTAAACCATATTTTTTAACTTAATTTTTTCTCATTAGAATAAAAGCTTTGGTTGTTATTTAAACAGTTATGGTTTCAAAATAATTTTAAATAAACTAATAAAGTTAGTAGAATATAAAAAAATATATATATATATATGTTCGGGATTTTTCCCGTGTGTGTTTTTCTCTCCCAGATGTAATCAGAAGATACAGATAGTGAAAGGAGAGGTAATAGAAATGGGTGTTATTTACTGAGCAGATCTTGTTGTTAGAGACTAAAATGAGGTTTATTAAATGATAAATATATAAATAGATCCGTAGTAATTACAGAACATACTTGAATGTTGATTGTGCTGGTATAAATGTTGCACAATGGAAACTGACGTATGAGAGTAGAAATGGCGTAAGTCTAGATCCGGTCCTGTTAGTCTTAATGTCCGTTTATGCTGTATTGGATGTCAACTGACATGAATTGTTTAGAAAGAACGTAGATTCTTAGGTTAATATCCCTAGTATCTAATTTGAATTACATCTCAAATTCGAATTGATTGAACCGAATAATCACAAACTGTTACAATATCACAAGTTTCAAGATGACAGATTTTAATGACTGCCACCTTGAATATAACTTATGGTAAGAACAGAGAACAAAAACTAAGTATGACCGGTCTGATTGCCATATTCGAACAGAACAGCCGATGCCTTCTTTCGGTCTGTTGTATTTACATTTTCTACTAGAGTCGCGTGAGCATTCTAAGAAAGAGAAGGTTATTATTCTAAATACACTCACAAGAGATTTGTTGACAGAATGTTGAACAATATCTGTTCCGGAATTAACTTGAGTGTGAACTCTTGCCCATGAAAGATGGAATGAGGAAAAGGCAGATAGTGGACGGGGAGCCATTTTAAATATAACTGTAAAATGTCTTTATTGAAAATATAGATAGGAAATATATACCTATATATTGCATTGTTGATAATAATGAGAAAAATTATGATATTGAGTTTTAGTTGTTATTATTGGTTGTATTTATGTTAAATTGAAGTTATTATGCTATTTTGATAATCAATTGTACATTTATTACCACGGTGCTTGGAAAATGACGTGTTTTGACTTTTGAAGTCAAGAAATTTTAATTTGCTGGCCCTTATTAATTAATGAAAAATATTTGCTGTATCTGTAAAATGTAGAATATCATTATAAATAAATACAATAGTAATATTTTCCGTATATATAGAATGTATGTACAGTGTCCAATTATAAGATGATTGCCACTTTGCAATATGCCACGAAGCTACTGACTATGTTTCGTTCAGCTAAGAAGACGAATATTCAATGATGCTCAGTTGTAAATGAATTCCTTGAAGCTTGCAGATTGGCTTCTTGAAGTCCAGTAGTTATGTAAAGTTGCACTGATTAACTTTACTAACTCAATTTTGAAGTTTAGCTTCACAAGATTCTTTCGCAATCTGTCGTTTCGTGCCATAAAATATGGTAATTGGCTTTTCGTGGTTCAAGAGCGATGGTCCGTTAAAATGGTGCCGGACTAATTTATATTTGAATTTTACTTGCACAACGATCTTTAGTGAACTCTTCACCGATTTGGGAAACTTTGATAATAATTAGATACCTGCCTTGTATTTTATTTAAAGATATTTTTTGAGAGTACTGAGAGTATTATATTCAAATGTTTAAGAGTTATAACGGTTCATGCCCTCTATTTTATTCTTCACTCGGCTTCTTTGTAAGGTTGTGCCCTTGTTCAGTTTCCTTGAAAGTGGGATGAATAGGTGATTGGTTGACAGGTGATTATTATACTGTGATTGACGCCCTCGAGTGGGGTGCGGGGACAAAATAGATTCTTGCTACACTGCCAAGTGCTTGTGCATGATTATTGTGCTGTTATACGATCATAGAAGTGCTGCTTGATGTTTTGTGCTTTTGGCACGTGTGGGTACGGTGTGAGAAGAACACAAGGTGGGAAAAATATTTCAAATTTCCGGTATTTTTTAATGGAGATTGAATTTTGCTAGTTTTATATTTTAATCCTCGAGATAGTTACTCTGACCATTTGGAAAAACTTGTTAAATGGACATTAGAAAAGAAAAAAAAGGGGAGAATTCTTGAATTTCTTGTTATACTCATAGGTTTTTGAAATACAATAGACGATCATAAACTTACTGGATTTTGTAACGATTTTTTAAACGATGGGATATTATTGAGAGACAATCGAACGTCTAAAGGAATCTCAAACCGTGTCAAAGGATTTAAAACAATTTATATGAAGAGTATCTAATATCTTGCATATTTGTATAAAAATTAGATAATATTTGGTCATTTAAAACATTAATAATTTAATGAACTACTCAAAAATAATAGTTATACTAGAGTTATTGGTGAAGAAAAAGTAATAAAGTACTGCTCATTTAAGATTATATCTATTAAATAAACTTTCTTTCATCAAAAAATCATTCATTATACTAATTTAAATAAAATTAGATACATCATAACATTTTATTAATTATTTGGAGATTTTATAAGTCGAATGTTCTTATCTTTAAGAAAATATGGAAGTCATTTAATTCGTAAGTTTTCATAAAATTATTTTTTCTGACCTAGTATTTTATATACATAAAAAGAATTAATTATGTTATCAAAAAGTTTATCTTAAATAAAGTATTTTATACAAATAAAAAATTAAAAATAATTATGTTATCAAATAAGTTTATCTTAAATAATGTGCAAATAACTCTTTTATTATACTAAGATAATAACGAAATGATAAAATAAAATAAGTTGAAATTACTTATTCAATACGTTAGTAGTAATATGGGTTATTCAGATTCAATATTATAACAGCTACTTTTAAAGATACCTAAGACAATATCTATAAATGATTCAGAATTAGAATAAGTTAATAATGTGATTAGAACTGACAGTAAAAAATGAATAGACTTTAGAAAAGAATAGAAAAAAGAATAGAATAGAATAGACTATCGATCGCTCCATTATAAGCTTAAGGAACTTTGTACATTTTATTAGGTCTGTAGTGTGATAATGATAATCTTGGGCTTGGTTACAACAGTAGACGTATAAAAACAGTTCCTGCTCGGCCTCTCAGTATTCGCCTACTCTATTTTCATTTTCTCATTAGATATTATTTCAATATTTAACATTGTTATTGAATTTATTTCGAACCAATTTATTATTAACGTTTATATATTTCTAGTGCATTTGTTATTAGCATCTATCTCAGGAGAAAAATGTGTTGCTATGAAAATATAATATGGTCTTCAAGATTCCGTCAATAATATCTCAAGGCTTTTCATAGAATCGCGAGCTTCGTAGAATCACAAAGCTCTTACTACAAAACTTATTGTTTTTAAAATTATAGAATCAATATTCTACCCCCCCCCCCCCCAACAGTTATACTTTTCCAATACAATATGTAAACATTAAAGCTATAATATCGTTCAACAAGCAATGAGACATTCGAAGAATAACTACAAAAGATAATTTCAACCTAATTGTACGGGAATTAAGCCCGAGAAAACACTCAGTGGCATGGGTAATGCTGTAAAATTTATGTTATTTTAAAGGTGTTTATTTTAACGTATTGAAATATAATGCTGTCTTTAGACGATGTGGTATAATTATTCGAATTATAAATCTAGAACTATCTTAACATTCAGACATGAATTGAATACCGCTATAGCTTTAAGTAAATTTATAAATATATTGAGTTCCGTGAGTTTAATTAAATGTTGCTTATTTTCGCACGTGCGCAATATTGAGGCGTAACTTTGAATCGTACGACTTTTGGAGTGATATTATGTTTTATGAATTGTATGTCGTTGTAGTCCACACTTCTCCAATATTCAGGTGTAAATCGAATCTTATCAAGCATGGATTTGTTGTATTCCTTGTATTTCAGGTCAACGAATCGATACTATGATTCTGTAGACCAAAGCGGATCTGATGAGGCGGGCCTAAGCCGTAATACTTAAAATCTTCATCCCGTTCCTTGCGGGGTAGGACTCTTCTTACACATACACGAGACTGGGAAATTTCGGTGATTGGTTAAGAACCAATTATTCAGTTATCATTGGTGCTCTTTGGCCGGTAGTGTTGACGCCCTTTTAGGCGTTGGAAGCGTCCAAGCGGCAGCCGGCTGAGCATCGAAGCGCAGGGTCGGCGCGTGAACGTTGTACCGACGTTTCGGCCTGTGACGTCGCTCGACGAATACACTTTTCAAAATATGCATCTATATTGTGAAAAACAAATTGGACGATGTTTAGCAACTATGCGTGAGTTCTTGGAAGGTTTTGTCCGTTAATTTTGCGACACGCGCCTTGCAGAGCACGTGATGGTTATATTGACCATCGACGATTTTTCGAGTGCAATGCTGGGTTAACTCGACCATTTCAAATCACTGTCAACGCGAAAATATATATGAAATATTATCGGAGAATTCGTTGGCTCTTCGGGTACATCTGGCAATCATAAATATAAAAAACATTCAAAGCAAAAGTAAGGAAACAATATTATTTAGGGATTCCCTTTTTTATATTTGGTTCTCGAACACTAATAAACAATTACTCGGAAAAAGGTATTTGCGCAAGCCTAAAAGGCTAAAAGGCTCGGTGTGCAAGTTCTATTATATGTTATTTATTATCCGTTATTTATTATCAAGTTACGTTATTTATTATCAAGTTACCGCAGTTATTTTTAATCTGTTTATCGTTTCTTGACTTCTATAATACTGAAAACCACAAGATACTTCTGAAAAATTAAACCTACCATTAGTGCAGATTCAGTGGAAATTGTAAGGCAATGGACCCACGACGTACGACCTGCAGCAAATTACATGAACTTTAATTCATTGTTAGTCGATACTGCCTTATTAGATATCGTAATTTAATTTATCTGATTTGAACTACACCTATACTTCCTTCAGTTACCATCCTTTTCCGCTTACAACTGAATAACGAGACAGCACAAACCTTTAATATATATATTTTCTACTATTTTATGGAAATTTGTTCGAGAACCCAACAGAATTGCGAACTTCTTCGTCACTACATAATACTATATTCTTTGAAAATTGTTTTGAATATTTCTTATGTTTATGACTGCCAATTGTTCCGAATAGCCGATGATTTGAAACAATCGGATTTTCCCTATATTGTACTCGAGAGATCGGCGGTAGTCAATATGACGCATCAAACTACGCACAATTTGTTTTCACACCAATTAAATGCATATTTTGAAAACAGCAAGCCAAATCACGCGCCGAAGCGTCGGTGCAACATCGCTAGCGTCGGCTCGACGGTCTGACGCGCAGCCGGTGGCCGCTTTGATGCCTTCACTGCCTAAAAGGGCGTTGACACTACTGGTTAAAGGGTACCAATAACAGCTGAATAATTAGCTGTCAACCAATAAGCGAAATTTCCTAATATACAGTAAGCAGAGATAACGACTCACATGTAACCCTTGTTGATCTAAAATAACACAATGAGAACGATTTTAATAATTACTTAACACCAATCCAAACGTCGCTATATTTGATTTACACCTAAAATATTGCTCCCGTGTGGAAATAAGTAACATTAATTATTCTAAACTAACTCAACACATATTCTAAATTCACTCCAAGCTTTGCGGTATTCAATTTATGTATGAATATTGCAATAGTTCAAAAGTTACAATTCAAGATCAAGATAGCATTATATATTTACCATATCGGTTAAAATAGCATTATATTTCAATACTTTAAAATAAAACCGTTTTACAGCATTACATACGCAGTCTTCATTTCCGTTTCTTTCTACCCTGCTATCTCTCTCCCTCCACTGTCGACCTCTCCCTTACAACACCTTGGGAGAACTTTTTCTCGGGTTAATTCCGGAACACAACTTATATAACGCATCACTACATATCTACTCATCAAGAAATATTCAACATTCAACTATATATTCTGTAATTATTCAAGATTTATTTATCTACTTATTATTTAATAAAAGCACTTTCAGTCATCAAGCAACAAAAACAGCTCAGTTAATAACATCCTTGCTAATCAGTTCTCCTTTTACCATCTATATCTCCTCATTACATTTTGGAGAGAAATCACACTCACGTTAATTCTCGAACATGTGGTATAAATTAATTTTATAGACTAATAAAAACTGTAATAATATAAATATTCCTTCAAAACGGAGAACTTTTTTATGGGATAATTTATTACGTCTCTTTAACATGATAAAAATCTCAGTCAAGATAAAATTGACATTGTGAAATTGATTTATTTTTATATTTAAGTGTATTATGAAATTTTGTAAAATGGCCTTCAATTTTATACCTTTTGAAATGCGAAAGAGACTTAAAAGGCATACATTGTCGGAAAGAAAAGTTTTTTATTTTGATAGTTATTTCGATAATATTGTTTAAAATCTATATTATAGAATACATTTGGTGTTCGAGAATCGAATATTAAAAAGAGGTCCCGTAAATAATATTGTTTCTTTACTTTTCTACTTAGAATGTTTTTATATTTATGATTGCCAGATGTCC
>JAPYYT010002547.1:0-17136 GCA_030522565.1 Ceratosolen corneri | reverse complement strand
ACGATAGTGATTAGTGCATTTAGTATTACGCCTACCCAGTGCGGATCTCAACACGGAAGCATTTATATGGAAGCGTCATTACCCAGGCCTTTCCAAATTTGCGTAAATATATAACTCTTTATTATTTATTATTTCCACGTTTTCAACCTCCCCCACGTGCTTCCGATAATACCGTAACAGGCATTACTATTTCAATAATTATCCCACCTATCTCTAAACTCTCACCCTTTATTTCTCCTCAAGGACAAGTGCGTGTAATTCACTGCATTCACCTGCGGAGTCATATCGTTGCGACTGCAGCCGCGTCTTCGGCCCATCCCCCCATACTTGATAATTGCCCCAAACAGTATACTAGCTGTTTAATAATATAAGGTAATTCCTTCCCTTTATCTTCCACGAATTGCGTTAACAACAGTTTTTCTAACCATTATATTTCAATTGTAAATCTATTCAATACCTTTATCGCCGCTATTATTATAATTAACTTATATCTAAACTCACCACAATCTGTACACACTTAAATATATTGCTTATACTTATTCAATAAACTACGTTTCAAGCACATTACTCTCTCGACTTGTATATTTGAATCTCATTTCTATCGTCCTGTTTCCACTATCCGTCTCTCTTCATTCACACATTGGAGAGAGAATTTACACGCGGGTAAAAAACCCGAACATTTGGTCCTTCGAGCCGGAACTCTCTCACTTGATATTTCTGTTTAGGAACTGTGTTTAGTGCTAATGTATTATAATAGACAAGGACGTGTAAATAGTGATTTTACTTATTTAACATCGGCCGAATCTAGGAATAGGTATATCTATAAAAACTTTGTTCACTGTATATTTAACCTCCCCTTCTTTCCTTCTCGAAGCTCTCCTAACATTAGAAATCAAATTACTATCTGCCTTTACCCCTCTCCACAGAAAAATGTTAGAGACACCCGAAACATAAATACGACCACGCAGAAGATGCAGTAGTTATTTCTGACTACGACTTGACCTTTAAAACTAGCTGATAAATATCTCGACGAAAGACTGCAGTCTACGCGCCAAATCTCTCATCTCACAAGTAACAATTGTTTATTGTTACATTAAGTATTCGCCTAATCAAGTTTGGTCCCCTTTACGTAAGCACCACCTGTATTACCCAAACATCTACAGAATCGTGTAAATATATTAATCTTTACTATATATATAATATATAGTACGCGCCGGATTGGCGCGAATTAACACGCAGTTGCCAAAATATCGTACGAGTTGTTTATCATAACATAGATGCATATTTTGAATAGTGTAAACATCAAGCGACGTCACGGGCCGAAACGTCGGTACAAGGTTCACGCGCCAATCCGGCGCTCCGACGCGCGGCCGACCGACACTTCGATGCCTCCACCGCCTAAAAGGGCGTCAACACTATCGGTCAAAGCGCCGAATGACAACTGAATAATTAGCTCTTAACCAATCACCGAAATTTTCCAGTCATAGATGTGCAAGAAAAGTCTTCCCCCCACAAGGAGCGGCATAAAGACTTTAAGTACTGCGACTTCGGTGCGCTGCATCAGATCCGCTTTGGTCTTCAGAATCATAGTATTGATTCATTGACTGTAATCTCTCAATACAAGGTTGTGTATAGAGAATAGCTACTCCGTTACCAGTGTGTACAAATAAGGTATTAAGGTTCAAGGAACACACTGAGAGGGAAGCAGAGTTCTGGATTGTGCTACATACTCAATGCGATTAAAGGAGAGGCGGCCGCCAATATTCAATCGCCCAGCGCACAAGCAAAAGCGCAATCAAGCACTAGCGGAGTAATCTAGTAAGCCCACACGCAGACCCGCAGGTAAACCCTATTGATCTAAAGAAACACAGCAAGTCCATGCTTGGTAAGATTCAATTTACGCCTGAATATTGCTGTAGCGTGGACTACGATATAGAATTCATAAAACATAACATCACTCCAGGCGTTGTAAGATTCAATTTACGCCTGAATATTGCGTCCGCGTGGAAATAAGCAAGTTTTAATTAAACTCACGGAACTCAACATATTTGTAGATTACGTAAAGCTATCGCGGTATTCAATTCATGTCTGAATGTTACGGTAGTTCAAGATCTGTAATTCTAAATTAAAACAGCATTATAATTATACCACAATGTCTAGAGACAGCATTATATTTCAATACATTAAATAAACACCATTTTACAGCATTACCACGCCATTTTGCCTCTATTTTATTCTACCCTGCTATCTCTACCTCCACTTTCCGCCTCTCCCTCCCTCCATCTGGGAGGGTTTTCTTGGGCTTAATTTCCGAACAACTTGAGGACAATAAAAAATATTCCTCTGAGTATTAAAACCGGTATAACAGATTTACAAGGGAATACTTCATTTATTGATATTCAAAAATTAAGAGAAAATATTCTTACAGTCGAACTGTCTATTGGAAGTAAATAGAAAGGTCGTTGGATAACACATTTGAAACATTTACGCGCAGAATTGATTATAAATCAGATAATGTAAAAAGGCTTTTATTAATGCACAGAAATGTAGCAATAAAATATAACACATCATACAAGTAGCACAGAGATTTTCTCAAAATATTCTACACCAATTAAAAAAAAGGGCTTAGCCACTTCGTGACTTTCTCATGGTGAGCGACTCACACTTAGACTGACATTCTCCACTCTTTTTTTGACAGAATAAGGATATATTTAAAGGGAACTAATATAAAAAATGTTACAATGCATACTGCAATTTTCTACTTAAAGCTGGATCAACACGATGAAATTTAATTTACAAAACGTCTGATGCTTCTAATTTAATCTAATTCTGCACTGATATACATATCTCCATACAATAAACATAAAAATCCAAGTATAAAAATGAAGCAAGAGTTTCACGAACGTGGTGATGTCCAAAGTCTAATCCGTTACAACTTACTACAATACTTGAAATACTCAACAATCTTGTTACTCACCAACATTATAATTTATGTTCAATAATTGATAGATGTCCACAAACAATGAATAATCATTTAGTGATAATTAAAGATCTCACATAATTAGATATATTAAATTAGCATTATTTAATATTATATAAATTAATAGTAAGAATCTTTTTTCAATTATCCCGGTTACGTACTTCGACTGATTCAATTACTGTAAAAACTGTAAAAAAGACTGCAGTTCTAATACTACCGCATTCTGATATTCATACTAAGACTACATTAGATCTACATTGTATATAATCAGCCCATACAATAAAAAGGATGTGTCGTACCTCGTACTCATGCCCAATCAGACGCGTGAACAGAATTCATATTGTATTGCCAACAATATCAAGCTACTTCAAATTGGCAATATACATACATGCAACAGCATCAAGGTTGGAACATGTGTACTTATCTTGGACGAGCGATATCCTCCATCACAACGAAATCTGACTCAAATAATCACCTTTCATCCAGGGAAGGATGGACTTTCCCGAGTGGTTACTTTAAAAACTACCATGACAACCTCAACAAGACCTACCTCCAAACTAGACGTACCTCCTATCACACAGATTTTAGTAAAGAATCATCAATACATGTCTGATGGCGGGCAGAATATTCGAGATTCCGTTCATCATCGGAACTCTCTCAGTGAATATTTCTCTGTTTAGGAACCATGTCTAGTGCCAATATATTATAATAGACAAAATCATGTAAATACTAATCTTATTTACAAATCATTACCCAAATCAAGGACTCATATATATATATATATATATCTATGAGCACGTTGATTACTGAATATCTGACCTCCCCTTTTTTCCCCTTCGAAACTCTCCTAACAATAGAAATTTCTATATTTAAGCGTACCTATCAAATCTAAGAGATAATGGAAAATTGCTATCTGCCTTTAACTCCTCCCCACAGAAAAATAGAAAATATACCTGAAACATAAATACGACCACACAGAAGATACAGCAGTTACTTCTGACTATGACTTGACCTTTAAAATTAGCTAGTAAATATATCGACACAGGACTGCACTCTACATTTGTTTCTAATTGTTATTCATTAAACTACTTAACCGCACAAATGCCTCCAAAGACTCGTTTCTTTAAAACCTATTTCTATCCTCCTCTTTCAACTATCCGTCTCTCTCCACTCGCAACTTGGCAAGAGAATTCACACGGGTTAAATTCCGAACACTTTTAATAGAATAAATGATTAATTAAAATATAAATAAAGCTACATTCATTTCAATTATGTTACATACAAATATACGCTAAAAACTTTTAAATGACACTATTTTTATATTGTGTTGAAAATATTTACAATGTGTAATAAAAATTAATAATTTTGTATATACACAAGTAATTTAATTATATATAATGCTTTAATTTTATGTTAATGTACATTTTTTAAAAAATATGGTTTATTACATATTTTAATAAAAAGATATTTTATATAAAATAAAATGTTTGTGAAGTTAAAATTCAATTTTTATATATTAATGAATAATGAATTATTAAATTATTTATTACTGATTATACACTTTTTAACACCTATTGAATATACAACTGTATTGTACATCATTTAATTTAAAATATTATAATTTTAAGTTGGATAATTGAATATTGGTAAATTTATACTAGATTGATATATTATATATATATTACTATATATACTATTATGTAACTATTATATATATACTATATATACTATATATACTATTATATATATACTATATATACTATTATATATATACTATATATACTATTATATATATACTATATATAATATTATATAATAATTATGTAATAATGTATTACAAAAATGGTTTATCATATACTATTGTACACTATTATACAAAAATACAAACGATACAAAATTTTAATTATTTATAAGATAATAAAAAATTTATTAATGATATTTATATTGTTATTAGTAATTAAGAGTTTAATTTAAAAGTTTACATTTTATTATTTGATTTAAATAATACTTTAATTATCATTTATTAAAAATTAAATCCAAAATCTTAATCATGTATTTTATAATTTAACAGTTAATTAAATTAAATTACCTTTTATATTAGAAATATAAAAGAAAATTTAAAGTAAGAATATACTTACATCCAACTTAATTTCAGTATATCAGTAATGTAAAAAATAAAAAGCAACCCAAAAGTTCATTAACCATATTTCTTAAAAGTACGGTTTTTTTTATACATTTTGTGAATATTACACAATCGTATGTCAGAATATTAACCTAAGTTACTGTCACATAAACAATAAAGTTCTTAAAAACATTAAATTAATTTAATGTGTACTACCCGTTGCAAAATTCTAATTTTAGATTAATATTAAATCGACTATTTATATAAACAACTTTCAAGATATTCATAATTTCTTATTTATTATTGACACTCACCACAAAACTATACGGTATGTGATAAAAAATAGGTACAAACACAAATTTATTAATACTTGTATACGTAATGACCAGAGTCATCAAATTATTTATTCCACTGTCAACAGTAGAAAAGCATCGAGTTTAATTGAATAATTACAAAACTCTAAGAAGTGTATTTTTTTTCGAACAAGACATACCTTTCTTTTATCTTGCATTTATTTCAAATTTTCACGTCATAAACTGATAAAAATTCAGGAACTAAAAAGCAATTTATTAACAAATTTAGGTATATTAAAAAATCATAAATTATAATTGAATAAAAATAATGCTAAAAAATTGATTACTCTGTTGGTGAATTAGTTACTCGATTGCTCTATCGGTATTTCTATATATTCATGTGTGTATATAAACAACGAATATATTTATATGCTTATAAATAAATAAATATATATATATATATATAATTAGTCACAGCCTTGCAATCAAACAAGGAAAAACTGTGTAATTGCATTATGGTCCGTGATTATAGTTCTTTGTTAAGATTACATTGATACTAAAAGCCTCCTTCTTTTATCGTAATCAAAGTTACTACACTTATCCTAAAGACATAACAGATTGGAGCTCAGATACACTACTTGCATCTTTTTCGTTCTTTCTTGT
Source organism: Ceratosolen corneri (assembly GCA_030522565.1). Taxonomy (NCBI): domain Eukaryota; kingdom Metazoa; phylum Arthropoda; class Insecta; order Hymenoptera; family Agaonidae; genus Ceratosolen; species Ceratosolen corneri. Next base: position 11,078 of record JAPYYT010002547.1, on the reverse strand, counting down.
TTCTATAGAAATACAAAGTTATATCTTTAATTATTCGCGTACGCTGAAATAAAAAGCTACAGATTACTCGTTATAAAAGTGTCACTTTTACTTTTATCTTCTTTTGCAATTTTTTTTTTACCGATAAAAATTATACTAAAAATTTTATAAGATTCTTATCGTTGAATTAATCGCATAAATTAAAAAACTCAGTGTATAAGGTTATTTGAGTTACTGTTACTTAAATAATAAAAGTATGTATGGCTCACGGGTAGTATGCTTATCATTAACACAAACAATTAAGATAACGTAAAAAATTATAAAATAAATTAATTATTTGCCAAAAAAACTTTGAATAACGATTAAAATATTTAAACGTACTGAATGCTAATTTTTTTGTTAATACACTAGAACTAATATTAGATCGTTTTTCATCATTTTAGATTGTTTATTTACATTATTAATTTGTATACACTAGACAACTATTATTCTTTGAAAACAGTAATTTTATTATATTATGTAACTTTTATTTATATTTATCTATTTTTTCAGATATACTCAATTTATTTAGTTCAAACATTTCAAAGTGTGCATAATTATTAAATCTGCTAATAATAAAAAATTTAAATATGTCCAACAATTTGGAGCAGCAGATTGCAAGTTTACAGTTAGATCATGATGGAAATCCCATCAAAACAATTAAAGTTAATAAAAAAGTTGCACCTGCAGTTCCACCAAAGCCAAAAAAAACACAACCACAGGTTAATTTATACTTGTATAAGAGTAAAAAATTATGTCTAATTATCTAATCATAAATTTTCTAAAGTATCATATTATAATATAATTATTTTCTAAATATACCTTAATGAAATAAAAATGGTAAAATTTTAAAAACTTTGATTGTTATGAAAAAGTTACAAATTTGATTTTTATTCGTATGAAAATTTCTTTATAAACATGAAAATAAAATATATTTAATGTTTTTAATATCTATTTAAAAATTAAAAATTATAAATATAATTAAATTCTTTAATATCTATTTAAGAATTGAAAATAATAAATATAATTAAATTCTATTATAATTATTTCAATTTTACTCATTCAATTTTTAATTATTTTGTAAATTTTTATTTTCCTTACCTCTTAAATATTCCTTTTAAAAATCAAAGAAATTAATGTACAAATAATTGAAAATCGTTATCCAAATATTTAATAAACTTTTTGTATAGGTTCCACAAAGTTATACTGTAAAGGCAGCATCAATTCCATCGTACAGTACTGTATTAAATAATGCTGCATCTAGTGAAAAAACCAATTTATATATGAATTCACCAGTTCCATTCATCCCTCATAGTATGGGCAAAAATGAGTATTCACAGCCCATACCCATAAATGGAAAAGATTCTTTTATATTTTATCAAAAGAATGAAAATTTTTATACGAATACTATGTATAATTATGAAGATAAAAATTTTTACTCGAATATTGGTAATATTCCAGCACCTCAAGTGCCAATTTTAAATGACAAATTTAATAAGTCAACCAGAAATGTAATTTATAGTAATATAGAATCAACAGTTCCTATACTAGTTCCTCAATCAATTTCAAAAGAAAAGAATATTGCTTACAGTAATATCCAATGGGACAATATTAAGCCTGAAAATACATACTGCAATATACTAGCTCAAAGTCATGGAATGGGTAAGTATGTTTAAATTCAAAATTACCACATCCACTTTTATTGTTGAACTATTAATTCTATTTTATTGTCTACTTTATTCTTATGACATTAATTTACTTTTAATTTATTACACATGCTAATTGTATTAATTTTATATTTTTATTTTAGATGATTTACCACCACCTCCTGAACCTTCAGAATATATTACTTGTATATCTGGACATCCTTTTCCCTCTCCTCCTGAGGAACTCCCACCTCCACCAAGTCCTGTATCATCCAGTTACAGTGAACTAAGACGAGCTACTTATCAAACAGATTTTCCAAACGATATTTATGCACCAAGTTCACAATCTAGTTCGACATATGAATCTATTTATGAGCCTATAAATCCAAGGCCATCATCTCAGTTATCTTGCAATTATTCTGTATACTCTGGATATGGTTCTGCTTCTCAGTTACAGGAAAAAGTATCTCCAGTAAAAGAAGTAAGAGATTATCAAAGTTTTCAATTTACTAATACAATTAAAGATCCAAATATTTAACTTATTACATAATTTTTAAAATAAATTATATAAATATATTAATTTTATGAAATATGTATAATTATGATTAAATTATATAATTATATAAATTATTAAATTATATAACATAATTAAATTATAATTATGTTAAACACTATATTTTTAATTTTAAAATTCACTTATTTAAAAAATAATTTCAAAATAAACTTATATAATTTGAAATGAAATTATACAGTAAATATACAAATGTTTAATTAAATTATTACTGTTATTTTTATTAGGTCGATGTATTAACGAATCTTCTTGTACAAGGAATGGAAGATAATTCAGAAGAGAATGATATTTATGGTATTTGCGCACAATGTACAAAAAAAGTTGAAGGAGAAGGAACTGGATGCTCTGCAATGGATAAAGTATTCCACATAAATTGTTTCTGTTGTTTTATGTGCAATATTAATCTACAAGGCAAGCCATTTTATTCTCTTGAGGGTAAACCTTATTGTGAAGATGACTACTTGAATACTTTAGAAAAATGTTGTGTCTGTACCCTACCAATTTTGGATAGAATCTTACGCGCTACTGGTAAACCTTATCATCCATCCTGCTTTACATGTATTGTTTGCGGGCAAAGTTTGGATGGTATTCCATTCACAGTTGATGCAACAAATCAAATACACTGCATACAATGTTTTCATAAGTATAAAAATTTCTTAATATTTAACAATTACATTAAAAATATAAATAATTTTCTTTAAAATCAATTGAGATATTTAATTGAAGAAAAATTACATTTATGTCATGCTAATTTTGACATATATATTATATTAATATAAAGTATACCATTAATAAATAATTTCTAGAAAATTTGCACCACGGTGTTGTGTATGCAAATTACCAATTATGCCTGAACCAGGAGAAGATGAAACTGTTCGTGTAGTAGCACTTGATAGAAGCTTCCATATCCAATGTTATAAATGCGAAGATTGTGGACTTATATTATCTTCAGATTCAGAAGGTGGTTGTTATCCATTAGATGATCATGTTTTATGTAAAAGTTGTAATGCTACGAGAGTACAAGCTTTAACATCTCATATGACAACTGAACTATAAATTTAAAAAACGATTAAATTTCTAAAATAACAAACTTTAATTTATTAAAGTGCAAAACTAAATATACATTTTATATTTTCTATTTTATTACTACACAGACTTCTATAATATACATTAAAGTAATTAAGATAAATATAGTGAATTTATTGATTTTATTGAAAATTCAAATCAACCGATTTTAACAATAACATTAAATGGATGAACCAAAACATAGTTGAAAGATAAATGGTAATGATAAACATACTACTTACATTTAGATTATATATTTTTCTTATTTTTAAAATCCTTTACTTACAAAAATTATTTTTAAGATCCTTTATTTACACAAATTATTATTTGAAAGTTGTGACTATAATAAAGAGAGAGTAAGGTCTTTATTTCAATATATTGCAAGTCTATTTGAAGATATTCTATACTATCAAATTAAAAATGTACACATTCAAAGCAACTTCTAATACATTTCTGAAGATTCAGAAAATGTTCCTTAAATTATTATCAAATGTTAGAAAGATCCAAGGTATTAAATTTAAATGTAAACTATAGGAAAATTGAAAATTAGAAATAATTTTGTTAAAACTTCATATGATGGATACTTACATGTTACTTAACAGTCAACAGTTAACAGAAATGCAGCTTAATATAATAATACAAACAATTTGTTTAATTTATGATAATTCTACACAAATCTATGCAAAACTCTTGATATACAAAACAGCTATTTCATATTGTATAATATGGATAAAAATTAATTAATGTAATTGCCATTTTAAACATTTATACAATAATCTTAATTTTAGTAAATTTATGAGCATTACTTCGATCACTTAAAACATTACAAAAACAATATATAATATTAATATATTTATTACTACTAATACTTATAATAGCAATATTTATATTATTTAATATTTTAATTTTAATTTTAAAATAACATCGTACTGGCAATCTTTTTCACAGACTACTACACGATTACAAATTGAACTTTATAATCTAGATAGTTTAATTAGAACATTAAATAAATATTTAGTGTTAAATCTCCAGATGTATTATTTAAATGATATAACAGTTATTGAAGTGATTTAGGGCACTTTTATTAACTTCTACTACAATAAGAACTTAATTGTAATAACGAGAAATTAGACATAAAAACAAATGAAACAATCTTCGTAATACAATATATTAGTTTAATAAATACATATGTATCACTCAATAGACAGTTATATAATCCTTTTTTTTATTGTTCATTCATTGACAATCATCAATATCAATATCATAGATTAATATGAAATTTAATTGAATTTATGAAAACCTAACCAATGTCTATGAGTTTCAAAAACTAAAAGCAATAAGTGTCAATTCTGTTTTTAAGAGATTTAATTATTTTTTATTCAATGTCAATTTATATACATTGAAATTGTAAATAGAATTTTTTTTTAATATGTACTTATTGTTAAAGTATTTATATTTTAGGAAATATTTGACGAAATATAGTGTTAATTAGCGTATTTATATATATTATATATATATATATATATATATATATATATTTATACACACACACATTATTTATAATTATGCTTATTTTTAAAAATAAGACTGCTTATACAAATAAGAAAATTAGTTTTACAATGATCTTAGTGTAAATTACATTGCACAAATTTTTCTGCAATCAAAAAATTATATTAAAAAAATATATTATAAGTATTATATATATTGTCTCTGGATCTAGTAATAAATATTTTTATGATACTGTACTTATATTGTACAGTATTATATAATTAATAAAATGGAAATAAACTAATTAAATATATGTAAATAATAAAAAATAATGTTTATTTGAATCAAATTATTAATTTTAATTAGTAACATTTTTATCGCATCATTTATATATTTTATTTTAGATAAAATTAATTTTTTATTCAAAGATTTTTATAACTTTACAGTTATATTAATAGCTGTCATTCTTTTATACTTGTTAATTTATTATTGTATCCTACATTATTTTTATTTAGTTATTTATTACATTATAATTAATTTAATTCATAATATACATGCATATATATATATATATATATATATATATATACATATTCGTGTGTGTGAATTTTTATCGTACATATTTTATTATTGTAGATCACTTAGATGCCAATTTTATTATAAATCTACATAATGCCGTACTTATAGAGATTACGTCATTGATTGATACACAAATATTTATTGGAGTCTCGTGCATGAGCGATGCATATAATACGAATCATATTTATATTTCATAATAAAAATACTAAAATATTAATTGTTTAAAATTATGACTGTTAAAAATTTAATGTTTGATTATAAAACCATTATTCTTAATTAACAACATTTAAAAATATATTTATATCTCGTTATATTCATTTTAAATTTATTAAAAAAAATATTTCAAAATAATGTATTTTTTATATTTATAAAAATGTTACATTTCATTAATTTAAAATTTAATTAATTTGATTGTTAATATATAAAAGATAATTTACAGAAAGTAATAATATAGGTTCTGTCAAAAATTACGCATAAAATCAATGTTTATAAAAATTGTTTTAAATACTTTCAATTTGTTATTGAATTTTATGTTGTCATATATTTGTTTAAATAATACATAAATATGTTTATAATATAAAAATGAAAACTCAGTAATTTTAAACGAATCAATAAATATTTTTAGAAGTATGACTTATCAGTATACGCAAATTCATTATTAATTAAATATAATTTATAATTATTTATTATAACAAATGCAGACATATAATTTAATCGGAACTTAAATCATTAAACAATCTATGGATTTTATCATGAATGTAAAACTTTCGTAAATTAAATATAATAAATTATCGTATAATATTGATTATGGAAAGGAGATGTAACTATAAGCACAACAATTATTGTAGAGAATTTTTGTTGTTAATTTTTCTCATAGAAAAAAATCATCGTTCGTGCACTTACTCCTTTTATTGTTATACTTGGATTATGATAGTTGCTTAATAGCACTGAAAAGGGAAAGATACATAACTTTATTTGATGTTTAATACATTCGATTTTATACACTCTGCATTTTCATCTGTAAGTTTTAAGCTGATTACATGTCCGATTGATACAACCTCAAATGTTGCTTTCTTTTTATGTGTCGATGTCTATCTCATTTATATATTTTTGGTATTTTGATAAATATAATGATAATAAATTATAATATTAATAATAAAGTACACTTTGGATAAAGTGAATAATAAATATTTTATATAATCATCATTCGACTTTTTATTATACTAGTGGTTTTATTACATTTAGTAATATACTACTTTTTCCCTCAGTTTTAAAGTGCAAGCGAGTATTTGTTGTAATATTTTGTTTACATGTTGTGCTTTTCAGAAAAATAAGAAAAAATGTCTAGAGCATAAAAAATACATATGGTAAAGTTATAAGATAACCGAACTGGTAGTCTATATTTTATGTTTGAAGTTTATATTAAAATTTTAATTAAATATATATCCACTGTATCGTATTTTGGCAATGCCAATTTAATATTTTGAATGGAACATAATATTTCGTAAATGAAATACATGTTTTCGAATATGTATCACATTTATGTCCTATTTTAATGCTTTCCTAAATTTTAGTTTATTATAGATAGCATTATAAAGTACTTTAAATATCAATGATATACCGCAAGTATATTCTACTCTTCTATGTTAAATATCGTGTACTAATTTGCAAACATATAATAATTAACAAATTCTAATATCTTTAAAAAAATAATTGCAAATTAAGACCTAATTTTAACATGCTTAGTGTTTTTATTTATATTTTTTCATAGATATATTTATATACTTTTTTTCATATTTACTTCTCTTAAATATATATATATATATATATATATATATATTTACTGTATAAGTAAATATTAATTCTTTTTATTCGCTTGCACACAATATAATCACAGCCGCCTATCTTCACATTTGAGTAGATGTACACGTAGTCAAGTTTCACCATGATACATACACACTAATTAATTCGTTCATATCCTAAATCCCAATAGCATATAGTACTAATTAAATATTGCTGAAATTATTGACCAAGTTAACACATATAACATAAGTATGAACAACCTTTTGTTTAGTATTAACTTTTTTGTTCATTGTTGCGAATAAATCGAACAATATAATAATAATTTTTACGAATAATATATTTTAAAATGTTTATATTATTAAATTAAGCGTAAAAAGTTACACACTTAATAAAGTAAATAGTTTATTTCAGTGAAAACTCAGTCAATACGAATTACATGTTACGAGATTAATTTCCAAATAGTACTTGCTCGATATGACAATATTTTTCTTTCCACGTCGACGTCATCGATTATACGATTTGTCTGTATATAAGGATTTGATTATATTTTAATTAAATATTTTTGTTCTTTTTTTTGCTCAATTTGACTCGTATTTATCCTCAATACCAACGTAACAACGTGTACTTTCATACTTCCGAATTCGATGAATGGTACTAAGTTGTTGGACTCATAAATCAGTAAATAAATAGAGGTATAACATTCTTGAAACGTTTTCTTTGTTTTATTATAACAATATTAAAGGCTCTTGGAACGTAATACAACAAACGTTCAACAATACAACCATGAAAACAAATAGAAGGCACTCTTCTTTTTAATAAATTATCATCTTTGTAACAACCGACAAATTCTTTAATTCTGTTCTAGGCCATGTCAAATTATTCGCCGTCATTATTTTTTGTCATTTGGACACATTTAACATTTTATATTTTTACTACTATAATAAACTTGACATAATTTCTACTTTCTTTTATTTTTTCTTTTATATTTTTATAAATATTCAGTTTTATTGTTTAACTTTTTTTGCTTAGACAATACAAACTACAATACTCAAAACTGAGCTAACAGATTCTCATTTGTTAATAAATGAAATTTGTATGTATAACAATTAGATATAATATTATTAAACCTTTTACAATATTATAATAATTTAATTATTGTTATTTGCTTGAAAGCTCACAGCCAACACATTTTAATTTATTATTTCTTTATTTTAATTTATTATTTTCTTTTAAACATCTTATCTTTATTCGGTTTTTAGAATGGGGCTTCCTTGTTTTACTGCCCATCATATTTCTAAGAATTACACAATAACTAAAAAAAAAAAAGGATTACACGAACCAAATATAACAATGAGTAACTGATTAAACTAAGAGAATAAATAATTAGACAAATTGAATAAATAATGACATTTGACATAGTGCAAAAAATATAATAAATCGCAAATAGGTAATTATTTTTTTTTTCTTTTTTTAAAAGAAATTAATGAAAAAATTAAAAAAAAATCCACACACACATGTATGTACATATATGATTGGCATGGTATATGATGTGCTTTAACGTAGAAATTAAGGACATGGCAGTGTTTTGGGCAATTTTTTTTAAGGAAACCAATTATTTTGTTTCTTTTAAAAAGATCTCAAATTTTTGCTTTTGAACACATGACAAATCGCTCTTATATTTGTACGATAGTATTAATATATATATTAGTTTCTAACATTTTCAAATTAATCTACCTAATCTAACCTTGCTCGCAAGATTCATATTTTTGTTGTCGAGCCTATATTTCGATATTTTTCATTCTTAAATACATGCATACAATATTGCTAAAAATAACATATTGGTTGTTGTTTTTTCTCCATTATTTTTATCTACCTAAGGAAATAAATTGTAATTGGTTTCTTGAAATATTTACTACAGATATATCATATAATGTATATATGTAGCTTTGCTACCCATACTATCTGATAGAGAATATACGTATATATATATCGCTCTCATATTTAACATTTCTTTGCATTTGTATGTACTTATGTCGTGTGTGTTGCATAAGTATCTCTTTAAACTTTTATTTTTGTTCTTAAATAATTGAGCATATAAGTCCCCGAGATTTCTTAAATCTTCGACCAAGTGTACCGTGTTAAGTATAAATTATTATTTCGAGCTTATGACGACGCGATCAAGTTGTCGCATCCTACAGCATACAACCATTTTCTTCATATATCATTTTAAACAACTATTAGCGCAAAATTACGAGATTACACCGTACAAGCCGCACACATACTCGCATACATGCATGTGTCCATACGCATATGTATATATATATATATATATATATATATATATATATATATATCAAGCATATGATACGAATCTAATTGTCGTTGTTTGAATCAAGAACTGACAAATGCGAGATACAAGAAATCTCAGCAAGGCAGTAAAAGAGCATTGATGAGTGAAATACATCTCAAAGATTGAGCGTTTCAATTTGGCGACAAGCATCGTTGAGATGCTTATCTGATTCTTCAGATGCCTCATGAGGTGTACCAGGGGGCGTAATTGGTAGTCTACCAACGAGAGGTGCGTCCCCGGCACCACCAAGACTGCCCTCGTCTATTGGTATTTTACCAGCATCCGACTGGATAATACCATTCATCTTGTACTTAGTTGGGCCGTTGCTTGACTGGCGCAAAACACTTGAAGCCTTGCCACCGCGAATGGACATAGACAAAGTCGTCGGATACCTGCCACCACCGCCACCGCTGCTGTCATTACTGTTGCCATTGCCGTTACGCAGTTGTTGCTGCCGTTGATGAAAGATGTTGGAGGATGAAGAGTTGCTATAACGTTGGCCAGCACCACCACTGCTGCCACTACCACCACTCGAACCAAAGAACTGGACCTGCTTTGGGTTGGGAGAAGGTGAGAGATTTGAAAGAGGACAAGTCACGGAAGAATATGAGATCGGAGGTGGGCTCTGGCTACCGCTTGGCAAGATAATTTTCGCTTCTGATTCACTCAGTACGCTATTACTACTATTACTACTTATCGTTGAAGTTGCAACAACCGCTGTCGTTGCTGTCGACATAGATATCGCGCTTGTTATTGTCGATGCCGTCACTGTTGTCGAAGTCGAGTTTGTGGTTACCTCAACAGATTCCTCAGTACTCCCCGATCGTAATGTTGTCGATCCTATCATCAGGTTCGACCCTCGGTAGCTGTTGAGAATCACACTCTTTCTACCCCCAAATTGCTTTGTAACCCCTTCTAGACTCCTACGACCCATCTCCGTATATTCGTAGCCTGTCGTCAAAGCAAAACCCTTTTGCATTGGATGTACCGCGTAGGCAGAGAACTGACTCGGCTGCGTTCTATACAGTAAGCGCTGAGCAGCACGCGGACCCACGGTCCCATACTGATAAGGTTTCTGTTGAAAGTAATAGGCTGCTGAAGCAAGTTGAAGCTGGGGTTGCCCGGGCCGGCGTCCGTAGTTTTGATGCGAGAGGCGTATTAGTGGCGTCGCTACTCGAGGATACTTATGATGGGCCATTGAAGACATGTGTCCCGCAGGTTGAATTCCTGGGGACCCGTATTGCTTAAGACAGGGGCCCGACGATCGATGGAAAAGGGCCGTATTGGCCACAAGCCCAGGTTTGGCATAATCACGGAGCTTGCACCTGCCAGCGCTGAGACCGAACGATTGCGGACCTGGGGTTGGCAATAGACTACTACCCGAACCCGTCGAGAGATATTGAGTATTCTGAGGGGAATAAAGGGACGCCGGATACAGAGACACGGCTCGGTGATGCTCTTCGGTGACCGTGTTTTCATCACCGATTTGATAATGATTTGCCTGATGCTGCTGGAAAATGGACTGTTGACTCAATTGTTGCTGCTGCTGCTGCTGCTG
>JAPYYT010002546.1:0-17137 GCA_030522565.1 Ceratosolen corneri | reverse complement strand
GCGGCACCGAGAAATTACTCCAATTGCTCTATGTCTTCCGGTCCATCGCGGAAGGGTCTCCAGCGCAAGAAGTGGTCATAGATCCGAGCAATTTAATCGCCACGTCTGGTTTCATATGACGGTGAGCAAGCTACTTGCCCGCGGTTGCATCCTTCCCATCCTGGATAGAGCTCCCAGGTGGAGCGCAGAAGAGAACACGTCATAAGAGGCAAGTAGCAACCCGGTTCAAATCATCGCGGAATACATGCTCGATCGAGCCCTGCGTCGCTTCTCGCAACACCCGTCCATACAGACTTTATTCTCACGCGACGGCTCATCAACGCGCAAAACAAGTATTCCGGAGCTCGATGATTGATAACCACTGTACGACCACTCGGCGATCCGGCTAAGCGCCGTTTACTAGACACCGCCGCCATTATATTTCGGATAGTAAAGACAATACGTAGTCAAATGCGAAAGTACGGGATAATATAAACATATATACAATCGCACCTTGCGTAACGTGTAAGTGCGGCCATCACATCGTGCACATACAATCCGCGCTACGCGTGTTGTGAAGGTAAGGCTCTTCACATTTGTACCTACAATGGTATTATTAATTATATATATAACTGCGTGCGTTTTCTATCATTATTATAAATTCAATAAGTATCTCTTTGGTTCTGCATTACCCAGCCCACATTAATTTACGATATTTTCACCCTGCTATCTCAACCCTCCCACTATCTGAATTTCACACTCGGGTTTTTACGCCCGGACAGTATCTTTATCTTAAATTTCAGTTTCCATACGATAGTTTTATTCAGATATAAATTGAATGCTGCGAAGTTTCTAGTGATTTAGTAGTTCTGTTGAATTCCTTATTTTTATTAAATTTTGCTTGCTTCTGCGTGTATGTAATATTCAGGTGTCAAATAATATCGCAACGCTTGGAGTGGTGTTAAGTGGTTATTTAATTATATGTCATTTCCATCACACAGCCATAATATTCCGGTGTAAATTCAATACCGCGGAGCTTGGACTTCAAATTCAATACGGATTACCTGCGAGTTGTTGTCTCTGCTTACTGGATATAGTATCGAAACTAGTGCAGAGTTATTCAGTCAATTGATGAATTGAGCATCAGCAGTAGCCTCCGTGAACACACCTTTCGTGATTGCTCGCAGTTATTCCTGACGCAGATGCTGATTGAATGCCGTCAGCATCCTCACCTGTTTCAATCTTATCTAGCGAGTAGCACAATCCAGCAGGATTTTTCTATTCTATTTTTCTCAATTAGCACTAATTCGAAGTTTTTTATTTTTATTCTGACCACTGAATCTTGAGAAACTTTTCAATTTACAACTCTGTATTATTCTAACCGAGAGAAATTTGAGATAGAGAAATTTATAAATTTTAAACGATTGGGCCGCGGCGCGATATTTAATCTATTTTCTAACTCTTCTTTCTATTCTATGAGAGAGGGAAGTTTCGGTGATTGGATAATACTCAATTATTCAGGTGTCCCTTGATGCCCCTTCTCCCGTAATATCAACGTCCTTTTAGGTGGTGGTTGTGACAAAGTGGTGGCCGGCTGCGCCTCAGTACGCCGTACCATCGCTTGCGCTGTTGCACAGATACTTCGGCGCGTCACTTGGCTTGATTTTACATTTATTCAAAATATGTTTCAAATAAACTATAAATCTAGTTTATATCAAAATAGAATCATTATTAATACATTTTTATTATTAATGAACTTAATTTACTATTCATAGTATATGTAAATTAGATATTATAACAAATGTTTAATACATAACTTTGATATTAAATTTTTTTTTCAATGACACAAAAAAATATAAATTTTTTGATAACAGTCTTGAAGGTATCCTTAGCTTTGAGAACATAAACAACAGCAATATGATCAACAGATGTGATTCTACGAATCATATTTGCATTCACTATAGTTACTTAATCATTTTGAATTAATATTCAAAGCAGAATTATTGAAAACATTAACATCAACATAATTGTTCAAGATTTATTATGTATTCATCAGTATCAAGCGCAGCACACGAATATAGTATAATGACTTAAAATAATTAACTATGTAGACATAAATTAAAATAAGATTTTTCATAAGCGTCTCAGATTTTTTTTTTCCATTTTTATCTTACAGAGTTACTTTTACTATTTAATACAATCAATTTTATTTTGTTATATTTATCAATTGAATAACACAATACCTTTGTAAACAACAGAAAAATAATAAATCTGCAAATATTTTTTGTACATTTTTTCTAAAATTTACTGCATTGTACATTGTAATATATACATTGCATATAATATAATATATAGATTGTATAAATTGCGTGAAATTCTTTTATAATAATATCTATAGTATAATTATGTTTCGAACATATATATTGAACATATATATATATATAAACTAAAATATTGTTCGAGATTCCGAGGGAGTTTCTTTTATAACACTCAAATCGCTTGAAAATAAGAAAGAATACTTTGTTTATTGCACAGCAGTGACTATCAGTGCAACATTTTAACGGAAAGAGAAATATTCATTTTTTCTTATTAGGCCCTGCCCAGAGCCCCTTATTCATCTATAAATAAACCAACCACAGGAAAATAATGAGAAAAACTGAGCTTCATATTTTTCTACTCCCAAGAAAATGACACGATGGATAAACCACCAACAAACAAAAGCAGACTGTACGGGCAGTAGGAAGGATTCAAACAGAGTTTTCATTCATACATTCAGTTTATACAATCAAACAGTTTCTGAGTTTTTCTTACAAAGTTCCAGTGTTTTTTTTAAGGATCTCTAGAGGAGTATTCTTCAAACTTCTTTGGAGAGTCCTTCGAGAGTTTATTGTGGCTGCGTTGGTCAACTCACCGTCGCAGCAATAAGTCAGCTTTTCAACTTGAATGATAATTAAGACGATGTTAAAATTACATCCAATCAATCATCGCATCTAATTCAGCCCAAATCAGCGGCGACCTGCATTTGCTTCTATTTGGAGTCCTCCACCACTCCCGAAGCATCTTATACAATCATTTCGCAGTTAAGCTGCATACGTCAAAGGAAGCGATCAATTAACTATAATATTCACAAAGAAAGCGTGAATGACATATAACGCGACATTTAGCTACAACACGGTCGTAGCAAGCAAACGCGACATTTCAATTTACAATTGACCGCCGCACCAAGTACATCACACACTTACAGGAAAGTAATTTATTCATTTACTAAATTCATAAGACTACATTGTCATTTATTTTATCAAGATATTTAATTAACAAAGTATATCAAGATAAAACAATTAACTTTAAAGATAACATAAATACAATTGAATTTCAATGATATTTTCAACATATTAACTTCAATAAAAAGTTACATATATTTTTCGTAGGCTTTCTTTTGATATCTGCTGCTACCTTCCCTCTACAACTATCTGCCTCTCGTTCTTGATACCGTGAGGAGAGTTTTATACATCAGGTTAATCCCCAACATTATATTATTCAGTACATTTCACTACATTTTCACAGACCTATGTAAGTAAATTTATTATATTATTATTATTTATCATATATGTATACGTAAAATTCAGAAGAATATTTTCATCCTTTTTATAATTTTCATCCTTTGTTAAATATAATAAGTATTTTAAAAAGTAGATATGTATAACCCATTAAATATATATCAAGAACATCTCGAAAATATTTTCGTAATATTATAACTATTGTTAAAGCACAGGTTAAAACATTTGATTAAGCACAAGTCCTTTATAGCTAAGTGACTATGGACTTAAGAGAATTAATCCGCTGCACACTTGTTTCACGTTCTAGAGCCAGCGCACGCCCTCTAAACTACTTCCCCTACATCGTCTTGGCATTTTGCACACTAGCAACAGCGAACCGCCTCCTCAGAAACCTTTTATCATAGAAACAATGCAACTGCCACCGCTTCAGAGCAAAACTAGATTAGGCAGTAACATGGCCTGACCGAATCCGACGCTCATTCTCTCCAAGGATTTTCTGCAAGCTCGTACATCTGTAACGCTTTTCCCAAGTTTTGCCAATTCACGATTACCAACTTTGTGGCTCATTACATTTTCATGCATTCTCCTCATCGCTCATTCGCGTAGTTGGCAAGTGACGAAGTTATTTTCGAAAAGGCGAAAGGAGAAAACCACGAAAAAGAAATATCTTGACGAGCAAAACCGTTCTCTCTCTTTCTTTCTCTCTTAAATTTTGCACAAAATTTTCATAAATTTGCAGACAGCGACTTATCGCATGTATTCACAAAACTTTACTTGCCACACTTCTCGGTGTTTGCGCTAGTCACTTGTTTCTTGAAGAAACAAAAGAATGTGCAGTAGCGACCATTTGATAAATAATAATGGAATATAATCTATTATAGTAATAGAATATAATCTATTATAGTAATAGAATATAATCTATTATAGTAATAGAATATAATCTATTATAGTAATAGAATATAATCTAAAATAATAATCTATTAATTAATAAATTAAACGATAATAAATTAAAACTACAAATAGAGATTTATTTTATGCAATTAAATAATATAGTAAAAGAGTTGAAGGAATAAGAAAATGTTTATATATCGCAAATGATTTAGTGAATTAAATAATTTACATTTTTTATCGCCTGATTTATATTTAAAATATATATTTATTTAAATTTATTATTCATTTTCTATTTCATTAGCTTTGTCTAAAAAGTTTAAACTTGAATATATACAATTAAATATTATACATGATATAGTAAATATATATTGTTATAAACAAGGACATAAAAATTAGAAATCCTCTTAGACCTAATAATCATAATATACTATCTATTATCTAAAAATAATTTCGTTTGTATATGGATGAGTATGTGTACGCGCGCGTGTTTTTTATATGTTCTTATATATTGTTTATTAAATATGGCATGTTGATAATAAAATATTGACTAAATATTATTTCTTGAATATAATTACAATAGCGGTTGTTACTATATATTAAGAAGAAAATATATTTTGAGAGTCAGTATTTTGTATTATGTAAAGGTCATGTCAAAGGCCTTTATTATACAATTTTATTAATATTTTGCACTAATAAAAATTGAGCTTATGCAGATTTTTTAATCAGTCAAAAGTAATAAAGATAATCATAGTAAGAAGGCATAAAAATTGCTATAATGTATAAAAGTAAAAATATAATGTAATATATATGGGCAACAGTGTTTAGAACTCAACAAAATATGTATATATATATATAAGCTTAATGATAAGAATATAGATACTTTTGTTATGCAAAAGATCTTTTCGAATGTAATAAACTACATGATGTGAACAGTTTTATTTATTGCTTTAATTAAAAAACGTTAATTTTATGTAACTTTTACACGTTAACTAAACTTTAAAGTCTATATTAATATTACTTTTGAAAAAAGATGGAATTTAATTTTTTATCTAAATAATAGTTCAAAAGGGGTATATTATTATTTATTTATCTTCACTAACCTTATAAATATATTTTGCTCTTTTATATCAAATTTTTTTGTTATGAAATAAAAGATATTTAATCTGATATTTCATTAGGTACAGAATGGTAAAAAGGTATATTTAATAAAATATAGATAACATATATACCAGTTATCGCCGATTATAAAAGCTTTATTTAAAATTTAATAGTTTATTATTAATTTCAATATTTGTAAATTTTTATATAAGTATTTAAATATAGTTATTGAAAAAAGCAAATGATAATACTTTTCAGCATCACATGATCTCTGAAAATAAACGTTTGGTTATATATGTCAGATATTTATAATGCTATTTTTTATATCAAAATCTAGAAAGAAAATGACTAGCTTTATGAAATATTAATATATATGTAATGTATCTCATTAAATAACATTGAAACATATTAAAGAAAAGAATTAAATCTAAATAAATAATGGTGATATTAGACATACTTTGATGTAAAGAAGATAGAGAATTTCTTCATTTTCCCGTAACAAACTAATGTTTCCTGCGTGTTGGCTCTTACTCAACAAACTCACGACTTATGCTAATCACTGATCGAACGTAACTTACACAGGCAGTGAACCTCATACACATAAATGCTTGCCTTCACTCACTCATCGTCGGTTCCTCGTACCGTCTTCTACGGCTATAGAGGTCGAGCCCGAACTGATACCAGCCTGGCACTTCGACATCAATAGTAATTGTGAAAAAGAAAAAGAGAGGGACAGGGGTTGACGTACGATCAATTCCTCATTTCACCATTACCATCCTGCCTTCGTACATATGTTACATCCTGATCGACGTTCTCGTTCTTTTTTTCTTCCTCCTGCGCCACCGTCTTCTTCTCCTTCTTCTCCTCTTGCACGAAGCAACGCTGTTCTGGCTTTTCCGCTCAGGAGAAATTCCTCGTGGAGATAATATCGCGAACTCAACGGGGAAGAAACAGTAACGCACAATGATAAAATTTTCCCCGTACGCACACACGTACCGACCAATCAACACCTGAACTTTAGCACTTCTGACGTGTACGCCTGTACATCTACAGTTTTGGTAGACTAATGTATATGTCGCGTTCACCGCGCATCGATGCGTCGGCGTACGCGCGCACAAGAGCGGCTCCCCCGCGACTGCGACGACATTCGCACTGGCTTGTTTACCCACACTGCAAATCGAGGAAACCAAAGATAGATAGACAAGTAGAAAGACTGATAGAAAATCAGTGATAGAAAAACATATAAATAGAAATAGAGGTGCGTTGGTATTTACGTGAGTATGTATGCGTACGCGTCTGTGTATTTATGTGCGTATGCATGTATACGTTAAGGCGCGTATGTGAGAGAAATAATGACCGAGACTGAGAAGAGAGAAATAGGATGGAAACACGGGTACGCACAAAGCAAGATTCAGGTTTTACAGGGCAAGTTCAAACCAAAAGGAGTGCGCTCTACCATGGACAAATGAGAGAGAGAGAGGAGTCTCCGTGTGCATGAGTGCGTACGTGTGTGTTTGTGTATGAGAGTGTGCGCGCAAAAATGATAAAGAATGAAAGGGGTAATAAAGTAAGGACTGAGGGTGCGATGGGACAGCGGGTGGAACAGTGGCACAGAGTGTGCCAGTGGCCACGAGCTAGGAATTAGCTGCGCTACGGCGGACCTGCTGCTACGCTACTGTTATTGCTCCAGCCGCTGGCTGAATCTGTCTTCTCTCGCGACGACGCGGACACAGTGGTGCGCGCGGCCGTAGCATATCGCCCTAGCGGCTCCCGTACATACACTTCCACCCCCACCTCTTAGTGCGCGTGTACCCTGCGCACGCTTAGGAATCGACGTGGGGAGCTACCCCTGCTGCCTCTGCCGCCGCCACCACGGCCACCACCAGCACAACGACCGTTATCGCCGCAGCTGATAACAACGACAACAATGACAAGGACAACGTCAATGGTGATGCTGATGATAATAATGATGATGATTCTCTTGTTTATGTCTGCAGCAAAGCGCTGTTCAGGCATTACTTTATTTTCATGAGTTGTATACTTATTTCCATACTTTATAAAAACACTTTTCCTCTTAACTGTTACTGCAATCAATACTTAACACTAATATCTAAATGCAAGAGAATCGTTACTTCACAGTAACTCATATCGCTAAATCAATTCTTTATACCGTTTATTTAATTTACCATTATTCTAATGAGATTTTTAATTTTTCTTATCTTCTTATGAATCTTTAACTCTTTTATACCCATTATAAATATTAATATAACTCGTAAATTTATAAATTTCGTGGAAATATATTCAATATTTATTCATGCAATTTCCTCTTCGTCAATATGAAAGCATTACGAATAAATACTCATTATTTACTAAAAATAGGAGGGCCCTGGCGCAAATGACTCGTCATTTCAAATGAATCGTTTTTCACCATCATTAGTCTATACAAAAACAAGAACATTATTGGGCAATCAGTTCATAAATCCAGTTTTCTGTATAATTTACATCAGTAAGAAAGAGAATCCCCCGGAGATGCTCGCAAAATATCCCAAGCCTTCTTCGAAGGTCGCCCAGCCTGGTGAATGTGCCCATAGAGAAAGAAGATAAAAGATCGACTTTGAAATTTCCGCACGTGTTGGTATGCGATGTGTGTCGAGGAGGTGATGAGGCACTGGCGTCTGGCACTCGTGACAACCTGTTAATCGAATTTCCTGACAAGTTCTCGCCCGAATGAACGATGCGCAAGTTCCGCACTTTCACGCACGCGTTCGCCAACTTCTCATGCCTTTATTTCCCTCTATGCTACTTCATCATACACTCTACCCATATTTTAATATGTCAAGCTGAGGAAAGAATGGTGGACCTTCCATCAACGCCCATTAGTAATTCAGTGTCGAGAAAGTAGAGGTCACTAATTTAGCTCTTCCTTTATTTTGATATTAATTTGTAATATCAAATAAGTATTTGATATTATAATAAATACATTTATGTAATGAAATTCGCGATGTAATAATATAGAACATGATTTTTCATAATAAAGTGAGTGCGGGATTTCGTAGAGGTTCAATCAATACTAATAAAAACAATGAATATTGTTGACATTTTTCTGATTACTAAATACAATATATAATAACTGTAGTTTGCATCTATCACAAAGAATAAATTATTTATATAAGTTTTCAAATATTATACTAATATAATATGTATATATAATAATACCAAATTAATAATTGTTAAAAAATCGATATTAAAAGTTTATATAATTTTTACTTTTATTTAACTAATTGTCACATTATTATTATATCAGATTATTTACGATTGATAGATAACCTAAAGATTTGTATACTAGTATTTTTATTTTTAATAAATTAATTCATATATCTGAAAACTAATTTATTAAAAATAAAAAGAGAGTTACGGATAGTATTGAATATTAATTTTCAATTAAACTGAAAAGTCTTGATTTTGCATCTGCTTTTTAATTTTCCAGAGAAGAAGAAATTATTCGATTTTAAAATATTCAAATATAAAGTATAGTTTAAATGCAATAATATGATTTTGAATGCATGCAAATAAATTGGTAACCCAATTTAAAATCGTCTACTTCGACAAGTTAAATTTGAAAAATTTACAAAATTGTACGTAATAATACATAAATTCGAAACTTATATAAAGTTTAAGTAAAGATATCATATAGAGATACCAAATTGATTAGAGAATCAATTATAGAAATATTGTTCATGATTATGTTCTTAATATATTAATATATATTAATAAAAGGAAGATTAGAAAAATAATCGTAGAAATGAGGACGTATACAAAAAGAAGAAGAAGAAATTGAGGAATGAATGAAAACGATGACGGATACACGGGTGCACTAGCCGTGTGCTACAGTACTGTGGGCTTATGCGCTGTGTGAAATAAGAAGAAACCTCGGATTTATATGAACTAAAGCTATAAATGGCGGAGAGCGTAAGGTCGAACGTACAGCATCACTGCGTCCTTGCTGTGTATATGTAGCGTGCGTGTGTGCCTGCGTACTTACGTGCCTGTGGGCTGCGATAAATGGAAAAGGAAGATGGAACAAGTGCGCGCGCATAATAAAAAGAGTAAGAGCGAGGTTAAGGGTATGAATAAATGCAGTGTGCGCGTTATATCCGCGGTCGATAACGCGTGACCCATCAGCAAACTTGTATTCGAGTACACGTTATGCTCACGTATATGCGTCGAAGCTTTTTGAATGTAGGCGCCGAAATTGAAAAAGTATGTACTCATTTGCATATATAGGTATATATTATGTATACGTATCCTTCCTCTTTATTTCTCTCCTGCTTTCTATTAGCCCTTTAGTACTTTTTACGCTCATGACTTTTCTTACCGAATTTTGAAAAAATTCAGTATATTACACAAAGCCTAGTGGGAAAAAACCACTGTTATTGGACACACAATACTAGGTATATAATTGCGTAGGCCATTTTACTTCTTTCAACGCTATATTTCTGTTTTCTATATAAAGTAGGATTTTCTGTATTTTTTATAGGTATTTCAAACATTTCGACAATAAATAATATTCGCTAGTTTGAAAATATATTTACTTAGTAAAATATGATAGATATATTAAACATAAGGCAAATGATTTTGGGCAAGTATCTGTTGGATACAACAATTCAGAATTACAATTCACATTAAATTAAACAATATTTATACGTTTGCAGCATTTCATATATCAAGTTATTTTTCTCTCTATTCGAAACATCTTCTTGGTTTTATAAATAGAATTTTATTATAGAATTCATAAATACCGCACTATAATAAATTTTTATAAATTCATTTGTCACCTTAAAATTATATAATCATAAGAGGATAAAAACCTATATACTTAAAGAAAATAGATAAGAAAATTCATAATAGACATTTAAGAATTCCCAAAAGAATTTTTAAATAGTACTTATTTGTAATTTTTGTTCTTGAATTTTTCAATTCTTGAAATATATAATAAAATATTTTTAAAAATGTCATTTACTTAATATTTGCATTTACATGTTCAAGATTGAGAAGCACAATCGGATCTCTCTCAATTCACTCAAATTATTTTGGACTTTTACTATATACTATGATATATTTGTTCGTAGTTGTAAGTACATACAAATCAAATAAAGTAATAAAATAAATAAATAAATTTCATTGAATAAAAATATTGTATTCATACTATCGATATTATATTCGCATTTTTTCAAACATTTATTAAAATTTAGTACGTATACAAAAAATATTCTGCAAAAGAAATATATATATATATTAAATTCAGACGCCAATATTTTCATGTTTTAATTTCGAATTCCATTTTCTCGACAATTCACGTAGAATATTTTTTTCTCCTCCAAAATTTTGAGGCTATTATAATAATTTTTATATCTTAATGTAAATGAACATGTTCCAGAACCGAAATAAAGAGAATAAAATAAAGAGGATCCCTAAATAATATTGCTTCTTTACTTTTTTGCTTTGAATGTCTTTTATATTTATAACTGTCAGATGTCCCCAAAGAGCAACGAATTTTGAAATAATATTTCATATATATATTTTTTGAGTTGAAACGGTCGAGTTAACCTTACATTATACTCTAAAGGTCGTCGATGGTCGGTATGACCATCATATGCACTGCAAGGCGCATGTAATAAAATAATCGGACAAATCCTTCCAGGAATGAACGCGCAGTTGTGAAATATAGTACGAGTTGTCTATCGCAACATAGATGCATATTTTGTATGATGTAAACATCAAGTGACGTCATTGGCCGAAACGTTGGGACAAGGTGTACACGTCGAACCTGCGTGCCGACGTGCGGCCGACTGCCGCTTCGATGCCTCCACGGCCTAATGGAGCTGTAACATTGCCGGTCAAAGGGCACCAATGACAACTGAATAATTAGTTGTCAACCAAAAACCAAAATTTCCCACTCTCATCGATGTGCGAGAAAAGTCCTCCCCCACAAAGAGCGGGGTGAAAAGTTTAAGTACAGCGGCGCCGGAGCGCCATGGGCCTTATGCTATTAGGACTTTGTCGCGCTCGCCCGTATCTTTGAGCCTAAACTTCGAATAGCCTGCAAGGGGATATTTTTTAGAGACTCACATTTTCCGGAATATTTCTCATGGTGAAAAGCGCAACACATAACTTATTTATCTTTCAAAGATCTGAGTCAGATAACGGCGAACGATTGTCAATAACCACTCTTACTACTCGCTTATGTCTCGGACTTCTTAAAAGTCGCTAAAATCAACAATATTTTCAAAATTCATGGACGGCACGAGCCTGCAGTCCTTCATAACTTGTCTTACAATTCGTAAGAATCCAACAAGCATGTTTACTTTTTTTATCGTGCGATGGCTTACATCCGTCATCCTTATACTGGGCGACCCAAGGGTGAATTATCAAAAGGATGGGACCACCTACTTTTGGCAGTCCACTAATCATAGATCAAAAACAATAGTCATACAAAGACTGAAAAGTCTCACTCTTGGGAACTACGACAATGAAGATCCCTCCCCCCTGGAAGCGGGGTAAACTAACTAAAAAACGACTGCACAAGGTACAGACCAGTCTTCTACGGTCTTCTACCTACACAAACTTTCAAAGATTCACTTTTACTCTCACGTGTTCTCTTGCGGGTAATCTGAAAATGTGATCTCAACGACTTCACCACAAAGTTGCACCGACACCAAAGAGCACACTAGAATGACTCCAATTATTCTACTCTACTTCCTGCAATCCATCAGACTGATTCCACATCAACAACGCTGCCAATTTGGAGTCCATTAGACTGACTCCAATCACTCATCACTACCATAGGAAGTTCAGACTGAGTCCCGACAAATCTTTACACGATTTGTACCGCGAAATCACATACTACAAGAAAGGCGGCATTCGAGTCACAACGATTGTCGCACAACTTTCGACCAGCTACAACGTCAACTCAGCTTGTTAAGCGTTCAAACTACAAGTGACTGCCGCAACATGCAACACACACCCTCAACCGATAACTGAGCATTACACAAGGAAGTGCAGCGTTCAACCGTGCAATTGACCGGTACACCAAGTACATCTTACTATTTAAAACAGGAAAATAATCCATTCTTTCCACAAACTCTTAAAGACATCTTATTTAAAAGTAGCATCAAGATAACTTAATACAGAATTTCAATAATAGCTTGAATATTAGCTATATTATCTTCAATATACACTATTATTGTTACACTAAACCGTTCGTAGACTTCTTTCGATACCTATTGGTACCGCCCCTCCACTATCTGCCCCTCGCTCTGACAGCGTGAGGAGTTTTTTATACATTGGGTTCAATCCCGAACAACAGTATTTTTATATCATTCTATTTAATTTTTTAGCTTCATTATATTCAAACAAACACACTTATAGATATACATATATGCCTATAAGTTGATAAATAGAAATAACGTAATACTGTAGTATATATACAACATATCTATATCTACAATGTAAAGTTACTTTTTGATTGTAACCTTTGCATATATAGATATGAACTAGCGTGAGAACACAAGAATATACATGATATTTTTCTGTAACTTTTTCATCAACAAATCGTGCAAAATTTGTGATAAATTTGTTTTTAGAATTTTCTACAAAGTGTGGTAAAGAAAAGGGAAAATGCAGCTATGTCAAATACTTTTTCATGCAGTCGCTGTTTTACACACGGCTGTCAAAATTGTGGCTTTTGAACCACGATTGTACTAAATACGGGATGCACAGCGAAAGTCTGCAAAAATAAAAATGAGAGAAAAGCAGAAACATTGAAATAGGCATACGACAGATTTTTTTCTTTTATCAAATATATCCTCTAAAACATCCTCTACCTACAGCAATTATAATCAATTGAATCAAGTGTCAGTCGATAATCGATTAATGTGACCTTGTAGTTTGTTCGCAAAAAATAAAAAACAATGCAAAAAAAATACATAAAAGAATGCTAAAAGTTACATAAAAGAATGCAAAAAGTAACGTAACTGAATGCAAAATACAAAATTTAACAGTGAAACTATGAGGATCAAAGAGGATAAGAGCAAATAGAAAGTGTATTGGAGCATGGGGAGAGAGAGAGAGAGAGAGAGAGATTCAGTCTAAGTGAATATATGCATAGGCGTACATGTGCATTGAATCGCGGCCAGAGCAGCCGATAACACACGCTACCACTAGAACGCCACATGAAATTATCGATCGACTTTTGCATTGGCATCCACAAACTATAAAACTTTCGTACGCCTACAAATTAATTTATGGTAAAGATTTTAAAAGAATTTTAGAGAAATTTTAAGATATTCTTGCGCCTGTATATTATATATTGCAAGCATCAATTTAATTCCTTAAATTTCAATTGCCAAATATGAATAATTTTATTACTATAGTAATATCTATATCATAATAAATATGTAAGAAAGATTTTTGCTGACATCTGAAGGATCTAAAATTAAATAACCGATATAAATAAATCTTTATGTACAGATAATTTATACATAATTTTTTATAATTCATGTATTTCTAATGGAATAATTTTTTGCATATATTACTCTCAATTTATTATCAACCATAGGTGTTCAAGATTCCGATAGAATTTCGAACGTCCCTACGTAATACCGTATTGTTCGAATATTATTATTTAATATTTTATATCTATGATTGCCAATGTATCCAAAAAATCCGTGAATATAATATTAATGACTTTGTAACGGCCAGGTTTTCCCCGAACAGCACCTCGAAACGAAAGTTCGACCATGATCAATAATATGATCAATAATATGAGCCGAGTAAAAGTCAACGGACAAACATTCTAAGAAACCCCGCTTAGTTACCACACATCGTGCTATTCTCATGACAAATCAATTCAAATTTGAAAAATATAAATAACGAGCATAAGTGTAACAGCCGCAACAAGCCAAATCCGCCGCTTCAAAGCGAAACGACTACTTTATCTCCACTTCGCCCCCATCTCTTGAAAGACCGCTGACACTATTTATCTAGAGCTTCAATGACAACAGAAAATTCGTTATCACCCAATCATGAAAACTTCCCACTCTCAAAGAAATCGAATATGATCATTCCTACTCAAGAAGCGGCGTGAAGATATTAAAACTAGACTGCACGCATAACCACAGAAATCTCGAAGACTTCAAAGTCTTTTTAAAATAGTCTCCGGCTAAATACAGTAATCTTAGGAAAGAGTTTCTCAAGTATCAAAAATTGGTATCATTACATAGAAGCTTTTACCTGACGCTGATATCAAGTCGCTACGGGTCCAACTGCACTTCGAATTTCACGCCTGCCTCACCTCTACTGGATCATGAACATCCCAGTGTTCAACTTGTGAACTAGCGAAGATGCTAGCCAGGGTGAATACTCCCCGGTGGATAGCAATAGGATAAGCGCAACGCAAGGCAAATAGCGACTAATATACAAATCTTAAATAACCACTTCCGGCTAGACGCCGACAATTCGATATAAACATTATATTAAATTAGAATCAATACTACATGTACTATATAATTAATAGTTATTTTAAGCTTCACAGCATTTAATTTACGCCTAAATATTGCGATTGCGCAAAAGCAATTTATAAATAACACTAACTAATGTTGCTTACTTATTATTATCACTTTACAGTATTATATACGTCATCTTCCTCTTAATTTCTTTCTACCCTTCTATCTCTCCCTTTCTACTATCTGTCTCTCCCCAACAACACCTTGTGGAGAGTTTATACTCAGATTAATTTCCGAAGAATAGGTATATGTAGAATGATTGATATAGCTGAGTAGTAAGAGTAAATAACTGATCATCCTCTTTAAACATCAAACAAACTATAACCCAGGCATATTATATTACTATAATTTTATTATACTACCTTGACTGTTAGTATATTCATTATCAAATTCGAACAAATTTTTGTTTCACTTCTGATTGCATAATAATTTAAAATTTAAAATTACTGAGTTTTAACGCACGTTTTTCAAACAATTATTTTACGTTATTATTCACATTATTGATCTACGAACTAAAATATTTTTATTTTACAGCATTAAATAGATAAATATTTACTAAAAAATATATTTTATTTTTATTAAAAATTTCTTATTTAAGTTTATATGTTAAATATATCAATAAATTTCTAAAGGAATATTAAATAGCTCGTAGAAAGTATTTTTATGTTATATTTACATCTGCAATTTTTATAACATTAAAATATTATATCCAAAATATATATGAAAAATACAAATATTTATAACAGTTTAAAATTATATTAAAGCAAGTTATAATTTAAAAATCACATATACTTTTTTGTATAATAAAATAATGAATTACATAATCAATGTTATTATTACATTCATAAAGTAATAATACACAAAAATTTATACATATAGAACTGTTTTTCTAATAAAACTTATTAACTATATAAATCAAAATGAAAATTTTGTAATATTAACATTGTAGCACGGTATTTTACTAGAAATGAAGTTCTATATTTTTGTTTAAAATAGAAAATAATTAAAGAGTTAAAAAACAAAAAAATTTGTGGAGGTAAATAATAATTTTAGAAAATATGTAACATATTTACGAGGACTCAACAAAGATGCATCCAACTATATAATATATAAGAAGAGCTGCCAAACAAATCCAAAATTTCGTTAAATATGTTCCATCAAATATTCCCAAGAATATCCTAGTCTTAATAAATTCTGTCAATAATATATATAACTATTTAAGATTTTAAAATCTTAAGCGTTTGAAATAATAAGTAAGAAAATAATGTAAATTAAGTTTTCTAATTTTAAGCATATCAAACTTGTTTTATTTTTAAGAATTTAGTAAAATTAAATGTTCTATATCATAAAAATTCATGTATTTGTTCATGTATCTAAACATTCATGTATTT
The DNA here is from genome assembly GCA_030522565.1 of Ceratosolen corneri. Classification (NCBI taxonomy): domain Eukaryota; kingdom Metazoa; phylum Arthropoda; class Insecta; order Hymenoptera; family Agaonidae; genus Ceratosolen; species Ceratosolen corneri. The sequence continues at coordinate 658 of JAPYYT010002546.1, read as the reverse complement.
GTTACTTAATTGGATTACATACTACTCATATAGTAGAATAAACTAAAATCGTATGAAAAATTTTCTTTATCATATTTTTTCTTTGAACATATATTACTTATCGATGAAATAGTTCTTATTTTCCATTCACCACAATATTATGTATTTTTTACATATGCATTAGATTAAAACATAGTAAAGTGAAAATATAATCTTAACAATTGTTTACTTATTATTCATTGAATTATATAATTTTAATACTTATAAATTCTCCATGTTTTAATTCTATTGTCACATACAAGTGGAGTAATCATGAAAATCGAACCCAGAAGCTCCCGTTGTAATGACAGATATTTTTATCTCAATAGAGCTGCCAATATTTTCTTTAATCACATAATATTTCATTATAATCGCAGCGCAAAACCGGATACAGATAGTAATCGAATTACGTTACACCACCAGTGCCACGAATACATCGATCTGGACAAATATGATAATTATCATTAGAAATGTTATAATAACAGAGAGAATGTTTGTTTTATATTGTTTTCTCAATTCCGAGATGTTTCAGAACTCATATTGTTCGGAAATCCGTATAATAAACCAACCGTCTCGCCTTCGCCGTGTAATAAGACCCTCGGTGTTTACAAATAAATATGCGCGACAAATGTAGAGACTA
>JAPYYT010002545.1:0-32386 GCA_030522565.1 Ceratosolen corneri | reverse complement strand
TATTTGTTATTACGTTATCCGGATTACCTTAATTTTCTTTCTTATTTTACTCCCTGCTATCTCTCCCCTTCCACTATCTGAAATTTCACAATCGGGGTTGCGCCCGAACAGTATAATTAGTATTAATTTTGGCACAGATACCGTTATCCTCTGTTCGAGATTCTGTTAACAAATTTCTTGTGACTGTATTTAGAATCACGACCTTCTCTTTCTTAGAATACTCACGTTTTTCGAGTGTAAAATGTACATATAATAGGCAGAAAAAAGGGATCAGTTACGTTCAATACAGCGATCAGTAAGGTCATATTTAGCTTGTTCCATGTTCTTATCATACGTTATATCAAGCCAGCAGTCATTTGTAAATCCGTGTTATCTTGAAAACTGTGATATTGTAACAGTGTGTGATAATTCGGATCACTCTCATTGAATTGGAGATAAGATTAATAATCCGGTCATATCTCTACTAACCGGCTAATCAACTTTCTTTCTAAACAATTCAAATTAATTGACATCCGACACAGCCATAAGCGGACATTGGACCAGATCGCTGATCACATAAATTCTACATTCACATAAGTTTCCATAGTTCAATATTTATATCTTATTTATATCTGCATAACCAACATTCAACATTGTATCTCCTGATTGCATCTGGGAGATAAAACATACGCACGGGAGAAATCCCGAACATGTTCATTTAATAATGTCTTTTTAAATAGTTAGAGCTCTCATATGATAATCTCTAATTAAATCTCAAAATTAATCTCCGGAGGACAGTAATAATCAGCCAATTGTTTTGATAGGAAAAAAATATTAAATTGAATATGATGTGCATCAATCGATTTGCACTTAAACAAATGAATATTTAAGGTTTTCACTTATTTAAGTTATTTTTTCAAGGGATATACATTTTATCTAATTTTATTCTTTTTTTGATTCTCAGTACTAACCATATGTTATATGATTTAAAGTTTTTAACTTTCAAATTCATTATATATGGCTACATGTAATAATTTTAATTGATTATTATTTTTTTTGTATAAAACACCAAATGTTCGAGATTTAACCCGAGTGTGAATTCTCTCTACAAGTTGCGGATGGAGAGAGACATATATTGGAAAGAGGATGATGATAGAAATTTTTTTCAAAGACACAAGTCGTCGGAGTAATATCTGCGTTAATGTAGTTTATTGAATAAATATGAAAGCAAGTTATATATATATATACAAGGTAAAATGAATTTGAAGGTAATTAGATTATTATTGTAGTAATTAGAAACGGTATTGAGTTGGTTTATAAAGATGTCAGAAAATAATGGCATGAGGTAGGGAATTGTAAATTGACACTTGTTCAAGGGTCTTAAGGGGAATGAGGGGAGGAGTTACTTCTGACTATTCAGCAATTATTAATATGCTGTGTGTGATGCATATATCACAGAAGAGGGGAAGGGCAAAGACGTAACTGGAGTCGCGATAATATGACTCCGAAGGTTAATGCACTAAATTATAAAAATAATTTCTGCTTTCATCCATCACAAAATATTTCAAAATATCATATTAGCTTGTAAAATTTACATATATAATTTCTACATTTCATAATCTAAATATAATAAAATAAATCAATAATAATAACCTAAATATTATATATTCTATTATTAATAACATTATACAAACTGAATTATAAAATAAAATAATTATTTAATTGTGTTGAATATGTCGATTACAAATTTAATTTATTTAATAGTATTGTAAATTACAGAATTTTAATGTCGAATTTATACTTTAAAATTATAAGGACAAAATAAAAATATCAATTCTATCTTAAAACTTACATTTGGTAGAATTAGCCCTTGCACGTTAGTGTTTCTGTGTATATTTACAAACTAATATAATCATATATATTAATCCCATTTCTAAGAAATGTATAATTTTAATAATATGATGTACAACAATATGAATATAAATTCTTCAAAAAAAATATTAAACATACAATGTACAGAATTATCATTATCATAAAATTAGTGTTGTATTCAACGCATACATTATATTATTAGTATAAAGTATTTATATGAACGAATAGGATTCTTATCGCCGTTGATAACATTCTAATAAAAATACGATTAACTAGGAAATTTTGTGGTTACACCATATGTGCGCACATTTATAGACACATGTATAAATACATACATACATTATAGATGTATTCTTTTCAAATAATTTTAGTATGCATACCAAATCACTTAAAAGAATGTTGAATGATAATATTAAAATAGCAAGTACAATCGAGTAACAATATTTTTTATGTATTAATTCATATAAAATTATTTACTATTTCAAAGTCTAAAAATTATAAGAAACACAAATGAAAAATTATTCAGCATATGTCAAAATATATTGAAGTTTTTTATTTATAGTCTTTGGATTTTTATATTAATTATAAAAAATATAGATTCAGTTGAATTTATACATATTGTTCAATATTCTTTGGAAGTCTCGAGTGTCTTGAAATAATATAATACTGTTTGTAAATTCATTATATTTTTTTTATAATCAATGAGACAAAGGACCACCTACTTATTGCAGTCTACCAATCATAATTCAAAAACAATGGTATCATAAATCATAAATCAAAAACAATCATACAATGACTGATTTTTCCACTCCGAAGGACACCTTATGCGGGTATGACTTTTAGAGAAAAAGGTAAAGGTAATTCAAATTAGCTAAGAGCAAGAATCCTGGCTTCAAACAGAGAAATCATCTATATGGACGCAAGGCTATGGAGGCCTTCACCAAGCAATTCGGCATTCAACTTATAACTGAGCATTGAGGTTGTACGGAAAGCATCTGTTTATTTCTTGAACATAAATTAATAAGTATATACATAGACATTTTCATACTGAATAAAGAAACTTACACTGCAAAGAGCAAAGCACACGTAATTAATTATCTTGTTATAACTCCCCCACGCCCCTTCCGCTATCTGTTTCGCCTATTTAATATCTTGAGGAGAAAATACACTTGGGTTAATTCCCGAACACATATTTATTATGTAAATTAATTTAATTCTGAATAGATGCAAAGATAAGAATTATTCACTAAAATAAATATACGTAAATATTTTATTGTTTAAATATATATACGTGTAATACCGAATCGTTGAAAGCAATCAAATAATTAAAAAAAGTACTATAGAAAATGAGAAAATAATGTAATAAAAATATATAATGTATAATAATACTGCATTATTACTTTTAATTATAAATATAAAATAATTTAAAATAAAATAATATATAATTAAAATATACATATATGATAATACAATATTATTACTCATTACTTAAAACATCTAATAATTGTCATTATTTTTAAATTTTTATAATAAATATTTTCAATGCCGATTAATGATGTGTAATAAATGAAAATGAATGGGAGATTTCATTATGACATTTATGTAACATGTTAAGAAGATTCTATTTATCAAAAATTGAACATTTTTTATTTTTAAATACTTATTCAATATATTTTTTAAAGTCTATACACATAAATATAAACAAATATATGTAATATAATATATTTGAGTGATTAATTTTGGCACATTAATAGTATTTGTAAATAATTAAATAATTTAAACTTTGTTTTTAAATTTAAGATTTTAATTATGTAACTTGATGCTCTAATTTCCATTATAGTCTGTATATTATTAAAATTCTGGTGTTCACGATTTAGGCGAATTTGTATCGACTAGTTGTTGAAGCATTATGATAATAGGTATTCTAAATTATATTATTCCTTTATTTACTAAATATTATCAATTATTGAAGATTAAACAGAAAACAATTTTTAATTCTACATTTCAATGGTGATAAATCTTGTAATTTAGAAATACAATAATAGTCTACACATTGGAACCTTAAAGAATTACAAAATTAACTATTTTCTTATAAATATATTACATCTTATAAAATATAATATATACCTATAAATAAAATTTTGTGACGGTTTTAAAACAATATAATTGATGCTGTAACCTACAGTATAACTGCCACGTGATCTATTCATCGCACATGCGCGATATTTTAATCAATAACTACTTGCACTCTATAGTCACCAAAGTTATAGATTTGTATTGTTTAAAATTAAAGAAAAGACTTGAGTGTTGGTAATTTATCGACAATTGAAAAAATAGAATGCTTACTAATATTAGTCTATAATTACCTTAATGCCTCGATAAAATACAAATTAAAAAACATCTACACTTATTATAAAGATAAATAAAAATTATTTTAAAAAAGTATAAATTGTCAAATGATTTAAATTGTTTTAAATTTACCTACAATTTCTTTAGTCTTGATAAAGGATATTTTCGATATGTAATTTCAAAATTGCCTTATAATCATTTACATTCTATCATTTTAATGTATGAATAATTTGAATATATTAAAAAAAAATTTATCTTATATAAATTACAAGAATTTTTATATGCATAAATGACTTGTTAATATAAAAATATTGAATAACGAAGACTGAGATTATTTGAAGATGACAAAAACAATATTTTATAAATATATATGAAAAATATTTAAAACTATATTAAGAATATAAAATAATTGTAATAATAAGTATTTGTAATATTTAGACTTATTCAATGAACTTCTGTTTAATATTATTAATAATATACAAGATTAATCGTAATTTCTTTGATTTTGTAATATACTTAATAAAATGTTAACCTACTGAAAAGGTATTATTTTAAACGATTAAATAAATTTGAAAATTATATCGAAATGTTTGTATATAAATTTTATACAGGACTTAATTTTGCAGTTTTTAACAATATACTAATTTTTAAAGTGTCAATTAAAAATATAGAATTTTAATAAGTATTTTATCATTTTATTCATTTTATCAAATACATAATATCTAAATAAATATATAAATATTAATAATTATATAAAAAATTAATACAATTATTAAAAAATTATACACAATTATTTATTGATATGTTTTTAAAAGTTTTCATTGCAATTAAAAACATCTATGAGTCTAAAAAATCGTTATATTTTTCGATAAATTTTTTAGAACTAACTACAAGTAAATTAATAATGAAAAAATTTTGCATAAAATTTGTAGGAAGTATTAATAAATGTCTATTTGAATAAAATAGCAATTAATCTAAATTGGAAACCATCAAGTGCTATAATCATTGAAGCTATAAGATTATTTGAAAGACCTATTTAATTATTAATTTTTTTTTTAAACGTCTACTTCTGATTCGGCTTCTTTACAATCGATAAGAATTGCCTCCTGATAAGGAGACAACGTTTACATTCTTTATCTCTACACATATTATTATTTTATTTTAATAAAATAAAATAATAACATTTACAATTTATATTTCCATATATTGATAAATATTATTACATATAATGTATCCCACGGCCTAATTATCTTTTATAAGAAAATCGAAAAGGAAGCTTCTATAGATAATATTTGAATTTATTTAATACATATAATTTTAGTTATTAAGACTATCACTTGAAAAAATTTTTTAGTGATACGATAACTTTTAAGATTTATTATTATAAAAATTCAGATAACAAATACTTAAGAAAAAGACGTTGAATATATTTTTATATTTATTAAATATATAGTAATAAAATATCTTATTTAAATACAAATAATTTATAGAAACTTCAATTTTTTAATATTTTTTATAAAAATAAAACTATAAAAATTTATACATAAATTATAAACTGTAGTATATTTCAAAATATTTAAAAATGTTTTTAAATGTTTTAAAAAAAATTATTATTATTAATTTTGCAGACAGGAAAAATATTCTAATACAAATTTTGCTTTAAAAATGTTAAGGAAAGGATAAAAAGGATGAAATCAATAAGTTTGATTAAAGTTTAATTAATTTAATCATTTTATATATTATTATATGGATACATAATACTAATTGCATAATTTATGTTAATATTTTCTTATTTCATCTCATATTAATTGCAATACATTAAAGGCATGAAAAGTACTCGCAACATAAGAAAAAATTTATACATTTATATAATAAAGTTGTATTGGAAAATAATTTTGTTCGAAAATGCATTTCTTTCAGTTTTTATTTGATTTGCTTTACAATGCTTACATATAAATAAAAATTTTTGTTCTTTACTCAGTATTCGTATCTTACAACACGAATTAATAGTCATAGTAGCGTAAATACGATAATAATTAGCAAAACTGTAAATGTAATCATACTTTTGATTTTGATAAGTACGTTTTACTAAAATGATTTATTGAATTTTTCTAGCAAATAAATTACTTTTTAATTGAATAAATAATTATTGTCGTATTTCGACGGTGTTTTTCAAAATTAAAATTTATGTGTAAATAGTATATAATAATTTGTATATTATAATTTTACGTAAGTTATTGCGTAAGTTGTTTCTATTTGAGATTTTTATTGATGCATCAATGGTTTTTGATCAATTAATCAGCTTTCATTTTTCGCTTTGTAAAATACCAATTGCTCAGTTTATACTTCTATTTTTCATTTCTTATTATTCCAAATAAGATATAAAATTACGATAAATTCGAAATTAAATACTGCGAGATTCAAAGTTAGACAAGATTTTGTAGTATCTCAGTTATTGTATTCACGCTATCGCTTTATAGACAGATAATATGTGAATAGCAGAAAATTCTTCGCTTTTTAGCGGTGTTGTTTATAATATAAATTATGAAAGTTATATAATTACTATAGTTATTTTGATTTTTTCTTTTTTTTTTAATAAATAATTGAATAATATTCATAGACTTCTTGACGCAGTTAGTAATATTATAATACAGGTCCCAAAGAAAATATGCAATTAAACATATTTTTTTATTTAAATAGATATTCAATTTAAAACTATTTACAAAAATCAATTGTAGCACAAAACAATGTATACAAAGACTATTACACAATTTGGCCCCCATGTTCTCAATGAAACAATACCTCAAACAATTTCAATTCTTCTTATTAATTATTTGATTCTTATTATTATTTGCGAAATTTTAAATATGATTTTATTAAAAAGTACTTGGTCATTGTTATTTAAAATAATTAAATTTAAAATAATACTAAAAATATTTATTGATATGAATTTTTATTATAATTTTAGATTTTTCTAAACAATGCTTTATTAATAAGAATGTAATAAAAACATTATTGTTTTATATTAATAAATTCTTTCAATTACTTTAATATACACAATAAATATAATGAAATATTTTGAAAAATTATATATTAAAAGATTATATGTTTAACAAATTTTAAACAAGAATTTATATAGAAAAAACTTGTATAAATTCAAATTAATCTTCAATTTGTTTAATGCTCTTGAAAATCATTTATTTTTAATTAAAATATTTTATTATGAATTTGGTACGTTTTTATTTTAAATTTAGTTTTTTATACACATAAAGATGTAACAGCTATTAAGAATATATTGAATAATAATAAATTAACAATCTTACGCATAATAAGAACGGTTATTAAAGTTTTACAAGTTACAGTATATTACATGAAAATTATGTATTAATGTCGATATAATTTAATTTTATATTATTAAATTTATTATTGAAATATCTGTTACATATTTTCAAGTATTTTTAATCAATCTTTTAATAAAAAAGCAATAGAGACAATCTTTATATATTTCTTGAAGAAAAGATTAAAAAACTTATATTGCATTATTTAGAATATTAAAATTAAAACATAGTTATGGTATATAAAATAATTGCTTTTTTTAATATTTTTTCTATTCTATTTAAACGTTGTATTATTTTATATACATCATAAACTTTATTCATATTTTGTAAATATGATGTTAATTATATTTTCTTATTACTTCTTTTACTCATGTTTTTATGTTAATTTGTATAGCATTGTATTTATATTAAGAATTGCACGAATGAATATATCTGATTGAAGAATTGGCGTCACTTTCTTTACCGTTATTTACTTTATAAATGAGTCATAAAAAGAAAGTAAACAAAGTAGATAATTAAGGAGAATAATATGTAAATTTAATTTATTTAAAATAATTTAAATAATTATGAATTTATAGAATAATTTAAATTTGAAATACTTTATAAATGTTATTAAAATATGATATTTTTACTTTAATCATGTCTAGTAAAATTATTTCAAAAGTAATGTAATATTCTATAAATACTTATTATAAATATACACCATAGCAATAGATATATTTCATATTGAAATAATGTGAAATTTGGTAATTCTTTAGAATTTTAAAACAAAATTTTCATGTTGTAATTACATATATGTATATTATATTACATCTAACTCAGATATTATGTCGAATTAAACTTATATTTCTTGATATCATATTTTCAAACATATAAACATTTATTTTTATAATATTTTAATTACAATAAACATGTTTCACATTTTATATTAATACCTATAATTAATATAATTAAGTCATAAAATTGAATATCTAAATACTAAATAATAAATTATGTGCATTATTAAATTTCATCCTTTTTATTAAAATATTATTGATTTAACAAGAATTTAAAATTAATTGATGAATTAAACATTTATTTAAATTAAAATTTTTATTTTAATTACAATTAGTTATATGATACGGCACTTCGAATTTCGCTAAAGGAGTAATAATAATTATTCACATATTTTTATTGCTCTTTTTTGAAACTAATATTTTCAATAAAAAATAAATGCAAATTAATTTGTAAATCTTTTAATATACATTATTTAATTATAATATTTCATATTTATTTATTCTTTTATTATACAACATATATAATAATAATTTATACAATACTTTAAATGTATTTATTTAATGATACTAATTTTTATAAAACGTTAAAAATTTAAATCCTGAGTATTTATCCTCTACACATTTTCTATTATTAAATAGTTTATTAATATTTATTATTTTCCAAAAATTTTGAATTCAACATTATAATTATAATGGAACTAGAAAGAGTATTAAACTCTTAAACTATGATTTTATTACTATTATAGTTATTATTATAGTTATTTTTGTTAAATAATTGTATCTTATATTTATCGATAAGAATAGTATTTGTATCTTAAACTAGATACGTTCCACATCAATTTAACATAGATGTACAGTAATATTTCATTATATTAATAAAAGGAGCATTAATCTGATTTAATTAGTTGCATCAAATATAAAAGCATAATAAGTATCTTCAATTTCAAACTTTATTTAATTAAACAGTTTATTATTATTATTATTATTTTTTATAATAAATTATTTTATTATTTTTATATTAAAAATTAATAGTTTTTATAAAAAAACTTAAGTTTTGTAAATATAAATGTAAATAAATATATAATTAAATACAAATATAAATAAAATATTAAATTTAACCGAAATTTGTTATTTCAGAAAAAGGTTTATTATTAGATTTATAAATGTAATATATATTCAATACAAATTACATTTTCATTTTAAACAAAGCAAATAAGTAAAATAAATAATTAATTAAAAGTTATATTACAGTTTTTATAATGAAATATAACTATATGTTTAGATATTAAAATAAATATGTCCAATAAAACAAATTAAAATTATTATTCAAGAATATAATGATTATTAGAAAGATTCTAAATTCGAACAAAATGTATCATTCGAATTATTCTCATAGTAAACTTAATTAACAATTATAGTTATATACTTTACGATTAAAATCGGATATTAATATAATTTATTAAATATAATATAAGAAAACTACTGTTTCAATGTCAATTTATCTGTGCACTTTCAGAACCAATTTGATTTTCTATTATAATGAGGTATTTATAGCATACAAAATCCTATGTTAGAATGAAGATGTTAAAAAGAAATTATTAAATATAAAATTTATATTTGCAAAAGTCGTATCTGAGTCAGATTTAAACAGTTCTTAAAAATTAAATATTGATTTATAATTGTATGCATATTCATCTCCATATCCTTAAAATCGCTAATAAATATAGTTAATTAGTTTAAATTAATGATTGGACTTATGTTGTATACCGTACAATAATCAACATCATCGTACATTTATGTATTCTAATTCTACTCAACGGTCACATACTTATTTTTAAGTAACGATAAATATTTATATTTTACTTCATCTGATTCTATACTATTGTGCCACAGTTATTTTATCTCCGATAATCTATATCTGTATAATAACTTTTTTTTTATTATATAGAATTCGAATATATTGTATATGAATATAGAGAGGCACAAATACAGCTATATTATAGTTAAAATATTTATATATTTTATTTGTTCAATTACGATGAAAATAATTCGTGAATATCTATAATTTTTCATAACGTAATTTTGTATGCAAAATTAATTTATACTAATTATTATAAATTGTAAGTGCTTTATAGAAAGAAATAATTATTGTTAAAATTAATAAAATAATTATTTTTTAAATGATTATTTAAGAATCAAGTTTCATATAGAATTTTTTTTTAGTTTATCCTAATATTTTTAAAATATACAGGTATTATAAAAAATGTAAAGTTTTTGCCTACTTCCTTTTGTATCATGATCCTATATTCTTTTTTAGTATGTATTATATATAAAATAGAAAGTTTAGTATTGAATACATATTTAATTAATAATTACTATATCAGAATCTTTATGTTTAATTTGGTTATTATTTAAATACTTTATTATGAACTATAAGTAATTTACTTACATTAATAACAGAATATGATAAAAATTACTTGATTTGTGATTGATATTTAATGATAAATAAATGTAATTTATGAAAACGGGTATTTACATAATTTGTTCGGAAATATTTTTGTATTTCGTAGTAGGAATAATTCACCAAGAACAATTTAATTATTTAATTATTTGCCTATGTCAAAATAAACACAAATTATTAATCAAAGATTCAAATACAATACATTAAAAATTATATTAATAATTTTAGAGCTACAAAAGTGTAAAACTATATATAATATAAGACACTACAATAGTTATGTGTAAATAATTTTTGTAGCATTTTATATTTGAATAATATGTAATAATTCATGTTTAACTGTAATTTTATTATTTCATCATTCTATTAAAAAAAAATAACGCTAATAATTAATTAATTTTTAATTATAATTTATTTAATATAATTAAATGAATAGAATAAATAATCTCTAAATCTCATGTTATGACTATAAAATTAAGGAAACATTAAAATTTAAAATGATATTTTAAAGCATTCAAAAATTGCAATAAATAAAACTTTATTTCCTTCAATGTATTGACCATTTCATAATTCCATATATTATATAGTACGACATTTACTTCAATTCTCATAATATAAATTCAACGTACGATTTTCTTTGAATACAAATGAAAGCGTATGAAACCACCCTATTACATTATATTTCTTTCTCTCTTAAAATTAACAGTTCTATAAGGAGTTTGTTGTACGGTAGATAGATATACATTATTTTGTTCATACTCGTGTTAAATACGAATATGAATATTAATAAAGTTTATCTTTATCACAAGATTAGGAAATACATCCAAACCTCATTATCTATTACATTGCATAAATTAAATGTATATTGAGATAAATGTATAAGAGATAAAATTAGTTTATACATAATATATATAATTATGTCTGCATAAGTAAACATACAATCATTTTTAATTTCATTCTACTAGACTCAAGCTCACTACCGCATGAATAAGCATATTTTGGGTTTAGAAATTATATTTCAGCAAATTCAAATTATATCTCAAATTATAGAAAATATATTTCAGCTTATATTTAATTGTTGATCAATTTCGTCATTCATTATTTAATGAATAAAGATGACTATGCAATTTTATTTTATTAAATATTTCTACTATTGTACCGAAATATGTATAGAAATTTATTAAAATATATGCAAATTTTACATGGTATCTTTCTATTTATTCTCCCATATTAAAACTGAAAAAATGTGCTCAAATTCGGTTATACAGAGATACATTTTACTATAAACAACAACAAAAATAAAAAATAAATATTTTGAATTATTATTATTTGAATTGAATAAATTAAAAATGTGAAAAAGTTAATAATTTAGCAAATTTTTACATTTTTTTTCAAATATATGAGATATCATTATAATATTCATTATAATATCACTTAATGATAAATTTTTTTTATGTACATGATATAGAATCTTTAATATCAAAATAATTAATTATATATTAATAATAAAATTATCATTTATAATAAATTATTCGATACACCATGTGTAAGAATTTATTAATATAATAAAATTATGCATTACATGCGTTTAAAATGAAAAATAATATTTTTAGTTGTACAAAATACTTTGTGTACAATGTACATATTATTTATAAAAGAAATTTTTTTAATCATATATATATATATATATATATATATATATATATATATATATATATATTATGTGTATTTTTATACCGCTTATTTAGCAGCAAATTTTATTGTTTAGATTTATTGATGATACATTTACAATTAAATATATAATGATCATAGCTCAAAACACTATTTCATAATTAATAGAATGTGTAATTGAAAATTTAAGTTGCATACTATTATTTTTCTTGTTGTTCATAAATAGGAGACAATCATTCTCCGAGAATAATTTTTCTTCTTTTTATTCCTTATGAATTTTGTCATCTTTTTGAATAAAAAGTATGCTTAAAAGTCTATTTCTTTACCGAAACAGCGATGCATTTTTAGTCACTTTAAATTATTGATATTCTTTAAAGCTGTGGAAAATAATGTTCTTTTATTTTTATTGAATAATATTTGATATGTACCGTGACGATATGATCTAATAATTAATAAAATCTAATAATTGATAAATAAAATTATTGATAATTAATCAAATTTATAATTGAATGCGAACATAATTTTACAATTTTTTTTCTTCTTAATGTTCGTTCAGTATATTTAATCATAACTTCAAACATTATATTTTAAAGAGTTTCGATTAACTTAAATTCAATTAAGTATTTTGATTTTTAATCTTTGTCAAGATAATTTTTATATATTAGAAGAATAGATAACATTTGAAGAACTTGTATTAAATAATGTTTAAAAATATACTCGAATAATTATAAATAACCTACCAGAATGGCTTTTAGCAAAACTTTTTCAATAAGAATTTAACAAGTATTTATTTTTGTCATTTGTGTACAAAATACGAAAAAATAAGCTTAAATAGATTTTTTATAAGTATTAACTTGTACATCTATTCATATATAAATATTAAAAATAAATAAATGTATGTATATATTATATTTATATTTATATATTTATAACTATAAATTGCAAATTATAAATATAATATAATATAATTATAAATATATTATATTTTTAATATCTTAAATTTAATCATAATTAATTTTATTATCTTTCTATTAAATCGAAATATAATTTATATTTTTTACACCGATGTGAATCATGTTGTTATTTGGATTTTTTTATCATGAAAAATGATGCTTACTTTTTCATCGTTAATATAGTTTCATTCTGAATTTAAAGTCGTATCTTTAAAAAAATTCTGTATTTTGCATTATTCACTCATTGATTACTTGAGTGTTGGTGCTTTCACTATCTTGCTTTTTGTCTTCTTGCTCTTTTTGTGTCCTAATTTCAGCATCTTTAACAAAGTTTACGATTTTATTATATTTATATTAATTTCCGTGCATATTAAATTACTTTTAAAAGTACTTTTTTTTTTAAAGTACATTTAAATTTTTTAAAATTAATTTACATTTAAATTAAAATTTTTTAAAGTACATTTAAAATACTTTTAAATATAAATAATATAAAAAACATTTTTGCAATGTATTTATAAACAAATATTTCATTCAAAACAAATTTTTTATAGTAAGGGTAATAAAATAAATAATTTTATCAATGAGAACATGAAAAATTCTAGTAAATTTACCTTTGATGGCTTGCTCCTTCCAAATTTTTTTATTTTCTGCGAGACATATTGTCCAAGGTTTAATAATTTGGAATGTCCTATCCACTGCAGGTAATAATAATGAATAATTATAATTATTCTTCCTACATAATTTTGTTCAAATGTTATACATTTAAAAATTACGTATGAACAGAATAATATATTAATATTATGGACATAATCACAAAATATTTATACTAAATAAGTAATTTATTTTAATTTTACCTATTAAATAAATAAAGAAAATATGCCCTTTATAACTTCATATTCATCATAAAAAATATACTAATCTAATTCTTAAAAGAGAGTTCAAAAATAATTGTATATATATTCATAACAATTGTTTATGAAATAAAATTTGCTAAAATACTGTGTCTCTTTATTCTTAACTTCAATCCAATTTAAAATTTTCAAATTTTACAACTAACAATTCGTAAATGTGAACTATTTTTACTTTATACGTTCCATCCGTGATAATAGCATTAATCTTGATTAGATAATAATATTATAAAATAAATTAAATAAGTATGATTCTGTGTTATGTTTTATACATTTTAAGTTTCAATTTTGAAAAAGTTGTAATTTGTAATCTTACAATGTGAAATAATATGAATATAATAATAATATAATAATATAATAATAATAATATACAATATGAACAATACGTAAAATAAATAAAGCAAAAATTCATTTTATTATAATTTAATGGACTAAAATAATCTCTTTAAAAAAACTATTTTTTTATAAAATACTTCCTTTAAATCGTTATAAAGTATTGTTAAATGATAATTGAAATTATACAATGAATTTAAAAATAAATTTCATTCTTCTTTATATTACTAATAAATAGAGTGAAAGGATAATATAAATTGATTTGTATAATTAAATAAAAAACATAAATTAAAAATAAAAGTAAAAATGGAAATTCTCTAAATTATAATTAAAGCTTGTAAATAAACTTGAAAAAATAGACTATAAATTGGAATTGTTATAATGTGTATTAGAAAAAATTCTTCTTTTTAGTTGTTAAACATTGTGTTTATAATTGTGTATTCAACATAGTCGAAAAACATTTACTAATTTAATATATTTTCTGTAATTCATTTACACAAACATTTACAAATATAATATTAGTACTTATGATAAGGATTAATATATTTATTGCTCGACATTCCATTAGACTCTCGATCGGCTCTTCATACTACCTCTGTTTAAAAATTCTTTAGAATATCTTATATTTTATAATTATCAGATGTGTCGTAAGAGCATACGAATACGATTAGAAAATAAATCGAGTACCCTTTTTTGACCTCTTTACGACCCTGTTTATTCGGACTGCACCTCGAAAGTGCGATGATGGTCAATATGACTATCACGTGTCTTGCAGTACGAGCCTAGTAAAATTATCGGACAAAAGCTTCTAGAAATTTGAACGTAGTTGGCAGACCTCGTGTTATCTTTAGAACATACCGATTCAGAATTGGAAAGCAATAAATAAGATGCGATGCTTTTTGAAGCATAGTCATTACTTTTTATTTGTTCTCATAATATCACAAAAACTTGTCATTCTGAAAGAAGTCGAAGATGACCATTCCTACTAAAGGAGCGGGCTGAAGGCATTAAATTAGACTGCAATCTCTCTGCGCGTCAGAAAACTTTGAGAGTCCTTATTCTCTTTATAATTGTCTCCTGCAAAATACAGTGGTCTTATAAAACCGAGTTTCTCAAGCATCAGTCATTGGGATGATTATATGGAATCTCCAAACCGATGCTGATACCAAGTTGCTAAAAGTCAAGTCATACAAAGGAAACACTGCTAGCATGCCATTCAGTTTACGACTGAATGCTGTATCCAATCTCAGTTCGCATTAAATTTACGACGGAACACAGCATCCATTACCAAGCTACGTTACGTATACCGGGTAAAAGTAAAATAGGATCAGTGCACTGGAAGGTAAGTAGTAATTAATATATATAAACTACTGTATAACTACTGCCGGAGCGTTCAATGTATAACTGAACGTTGCATGCATTATCAGCCTGCATTACGCATATGTTAAGTAGCAACAAACAATAGGACTAACAGACCCAAAGACCAACATAATTACAAGGCAAGTAAACTCATCAAACATTAACACTTTATTAAACTAGAATAAATCACACATAGTATACATAATTTAATAGAATCATTCAATCATCAAGTGAAAGAGAGAATTATATTTTTCCATATATTATTAATAAAGCCAGTTTACAGTAATACATACGCTGTCTTCGTCTTCGTTTCTTTCTACCCAGTTATATCTTCCCCATACCATCTCGAGAAGAGTTCACACTTGGGTTAGTTCCCGAAAATTTGGTCCTTCGAGTCGGATAGTGAACAAAAAGAAATTACAGATTTTGAAGCAATACAATCCGTTCCGAAATGACTAGAAACAGTATACCCTCCGAGTTGGAAAGAGACAGAGTCGAATCTAATAGAGAAGGAAATAGTTATGTGGAGCTGCACAAGCGTCTTCAAGCCGACTCAAAGATGCATATTTGGAACGGATAGTGCAGAACAATTCTGCAGGCAGAACAACATAACCTGTAAACCTGTGAATAAAATGATCGACCCATAGAGAGCCTCATTTTTTTTGGCATTAAATTCAAATATAGATTCATGGTATTCTAGTACAATGTATATAACAGGTAGTAAATGTAGCATAAATAACAGGTAGTTAATGTAGTAAAATTAACAGGTAGTAAATTAGTGCATTACCAGATACTGTTTGTTTAAATTATGAATCAAACAATAAATATAAAAGCATAATTATGACAGATGACAAAAGAATCGAAGCACATAAGATGATAACTAGTTCTAAATTAGGAAACAGTCGTCTAGCAGCAGTTTCAACACAATTACCAATCAAGCTCTTCTTCAAATTGAAGCCAGAAAAAATGAGCGACAACAACCTGGAACAGTTATGGGAAAAATTATGCCAATTTCAGCCCAACCACGATACTAAAACAGCTGACAGATGTTATCAACGAAATTGAGAAACTACATTACAGTTTTATAGATGAACTTGAGAGCCTAGCAGAATCATGATTTGACAGATGGTTCATTACCCATACTATAAAGAAGGCATGCAGGAGCTTAAGATTGAAGGAAAATGTTACTAGAGTCTTCTTAAATAGTAAGGGACTTAATGATGAGCAGAAATATCACTACCTCAGGAATTCCTTGGCGAGAGAACCCTATGATTTAATTAAGATGTATGTACATGTAGATCTTTTTAAAGTCAAACGAGGATTATGGTGAATAAAAAGTTGACAAAAAGAGAAAAGTTTATACTCGGGTTAGTTCCTGAAAATTATAATTATTAATATATAAGTATACTAATTATCACTTTTTCGTATAATATAAGTACTTATATTAACTTTAATAAAATATATATTTTTTATTAATTTATTAATTAAATATTAATAAAATATAAAATATATAATAAAATATTATTTGTGTTCAGGAATTAAGTTGAGTGTGAACTCTGCTCAAAGTGGTGTGGTGGAGAGCGACATAGGAAGCGGTGTGATAATAGGGTAGAAAGAAATGAACTCTAAGAAGTCGTATTTAATACTGTAAAACTGTCTTTATTGGAAATATATGGAAAATATATTCAATTGATGAGTTGATCGTCAGTAGCAGTTTCTGTGGTCACATTTCTCGTGCTTGTCCACTGTTATTCTTGAAGCAGATTCAAAATTGCTTCTATGATTATATATATATAAATATATGATTGTTGCGTTCAGTCGTAAATTGAATGCCACCAACCACCTTACATGTTTCTATTTTTTCTAGTGAGTAGCACAATCGAGCAGGCTTTTATTATTTTTCATCAGCGCCAATTCAAAGCTTTTTGGTTTTATTCTAGCCACTGATTTTTGAGAAACTCTTTTCTTTATACAACTTTGTATTAGTCTAACTGAGAGAGATTTTCAATCGTTAGATTTTTAGACAATTCAAGAGATTTCTAGAGTTTTGTGTTGCAGAATGCTGAAGTCGCGAAATTTAATATCTTTCACCGGCTTCTTGAGAAAGGGTATCTATTTTAGACTTCTATAAGAGTGGGAAGTTTCGGTGATTAGATGAAAGCTAATTATTTACTTTTCATTGCAGTTCTTGGCCGATAGTATCAACGCCCTTTTTGAATGGTGGTGGTGACGAAGTGGCGGCTATGCCTTGAAGCACCGTGCCATCACTTGTTCTCACTTTTCCAAATATGTTTCGGTACATTATGAGAAGTAGCACAAAATGTGGGAACTACGTGAAGATTCATAGAAGGTTTTGTCCGTTGCTTTTATTAGAATCCTATTGCCAAATACGTGATGGTAATATTGATCATCGTCATACTTTTGAAAATGAGTACTCGGTGCATTTTCTGGTCGTATTCGTAGGCTCTTGGGACATATCTGGCAATCATAAATATATAAGATATTCTAAAGAATTTTCAAGCAAAGAGGTTTTTTTCAATATCTAAATGTATGTAAAGAGAGATATTATTTAATAGGAATTTTTGTGATAGATAAAAAATGATGATTGATGATTATGATGATAAATAATAATTTTATTATAAAGCCATATTTCATAATGAATATACATTAATATAAAGATAAACGTATATTAAATATAATGATGTTTTACCTGTGCCAGATTCTTCATTATTTTCTTTTACGTTTAATGGAGTAAGAATTAGTTCTAGCATGTCACTGCACACTTGCATACTAGGTTCAACTATGAATTCAATGAACCCTATTTGAGACTCGGCTACTAAAGTATTATTTCGATCACAAAGTGGAGAAAATGGTAAACCAAGTTCTCTTTCTTTATCACCTTGAAGGAAAAATTCTTCTAAAAGCTGTGTTGTCCAACTAATATTAGAAAAATTGAATATATTACTGTATATTTAATCTATTTTATTTGTATTTTGAATTATAATTACACCCCTTTATAAATACTTATATACTCTTTTATGAAAATCATTGCATATGGTTTATTAATAAGACATTAATTTGATATAATGTACTTATAGTTTGAACAATTAAACATCAAATTAAACTACGATATATAAAAAATATAATGGAATAGTATAAAAAACATTTCATGTTAATATAATTAATTTAATCATTTATAATAAAAGAAATAATTTTTAAAAAAATAATAGTAATGTTTAAGTAATATCTACATACTTCATTCACTTAGTTTTATTATATATAATTTGATTTATATATATATATATATATATATATATAGATATAATAAATATATAGATAAATATAAATATATAGATATAATATGTTTATATATATATGAACATATCAATACACATAAATATTATTTATTTGAAATTTAAATCATTTTATAAAATTATTTATAAAAAATATAAATAATAATGAGATTAAAAGGATATAATATTAATACTTTTAATTTAATACTTAGTCAATAATTTTGATTTACATTTCTACGTTATCAAATGTTTTATTTTTTAATATTTTATTTTATTTTTGTATATAATCCACTTTTTATTATAAATGTTTTTATAAATTTGTAAGATTACGTATTTTGTTTTTATTGTAGGAAATGAAAATGATAATAAATTTAAAATTATTTTTTACATTTTATTAAATATGCATAATCCTATTTATAAACTTTTACACTATTAATGTATGACAGTCTTAAGTAAAATATTAATAATGTGTTTACAACTTTACATCTAATAAATTATTATTAAATTAAATGCATTGCAATGTATTGTTAATCATTTACCGATGATGTAAATCCCATCGTTTAGCAGGATGCGAAATATCGCAGCAGTGAAGTACGAGGCTAACGGCTTTGCTTTTGTCAACGCTCGGTTCATCTATACTTAATATATTCTTCATATTCTTCAGCTGCTGGAAGTGAAAGCTCATATCGGTTGCTAAGATCATATCGATTATTAGAGTTCTAAACTCACGGAACTCTTCTTTTGAGAGATTTTGTAAAATATTACACTCATCTTCACGTAATATTCTGCATAACAAGAAAACAAAAATAATAAAACATAAAATCCTTTCTAATAATTAAACATTATAAATAAATATTATAAATGATTTATCAAATTAATGATGCTAATTATATCAATTATACTAACCAAAAGTTTAATAAAATTGTAGGCATATGTTGATTTGAGTGAAATTGAATTTGAAATTATCAAGAAAATTGTGATTTGATGATCTTCTTCATTTATATTAAGATCTTATATCACTGTCTTTAAGTTACATGATAATGTTATAGAGTAAAAGATATATTACATATAATTGAAAGAATGATCACAAATGCTAATATTAAAACTATAAAAATACGAATAAAAATATATACCTATGCATAAAAATGTAATTATTTTAGTTATATAACTATAATATATATTTTAAATAAATTTTAAATAAAAATACTTTAATTATTTAGTTATTAGTAAGTAAATACGATAACACTAAGTACTCTAAGTGATTATGAATAATATAACTTTTTAAATGTTTAATACATTGTATAAAATTCAATATTTAATACAGTATTTAATAATATTTAATACAATATTTAATTCAATTTAATACAGAATGAATGTATATTTAAAAAAATTTAGATTTATATAAATATTTAGCTAAATAAAAAATAATTGAATAATGTTTATAATATATTTTGTACTTTCCTTTTAAATTACAATACAATTAATTGATTTTAATTTAATTTTAATTTTAATTTTAATTGATTATAATTGTACTGTTACAGTCTATCGTAATTTTTTAATTCTTAAATATACTATATGGAGAGTTGTTCCATAAATTTAATGATTTATCTAAAACTTATAACGAATAGAAGTAACATTGTGCAAATTTTCGAGAAATAACGATTATTATTATATAACGGTAGCTACTTCTGATATATACCGGAAACTTGCTGAAATGTGATGATTTTCTAGTACGGCTCGGTCATTATAAAGAAGGGCTGTTTCGCTCCCAGACATAACGTGGAAGTTGTTAGTCGTACCTGTGTGCTCGTAATCATGAATTAGAGCTGCTACAAGAGTTGCGAAGATCTCCAAATCTGTCAGCCAATTCTGTAGTACATATGTTTTTTATATTTAAATGTGTATATTTAGCATGAATACCTTTTTCAATATTGTGGATTTATTTTATGTACGCATAGATTCATGATATTTTTATTCTTGTTAATATTCAACAAAATAATTTCTGACATATTATACTTTACAGTATGATTAATAAAATCTTAATTATAATTAAAAATTATATATTATTATTGTACTAATTTAATTGTATTAGTTAATTGTACTAATTTAATGATACCGTTCGAAATTCCCAGAATTTCGAATATGACTTTTCGCCCTTCACTTCCCCTTTGATACCAAGAACAAAAATAACAAAAGGGCTATGGAGCCACTAATACGTATCAAAAGGTGCCTAGTAACGATAAAGTGACTCTTCTCATGTCCCACGTACAATTCCACGCCCCTCTTCACAGTTT
Organism: Ceratosolen corneri; assembly: GCA_030522565.1. Classification (NCBI taxonomy): domain Eukaryota; kingdom Metazoa; phylum Arthropoda; class Insecta; order Hymenoptera; family Agaonidae; genus Ceratosolen; species Ceratosolen corneri. The sequence continues at coordinate 10,803 of JAPYYT010002545.1, read as the reverse complement.
TTACTCAAATCATAAATAGAATTTCTGAATCCACAAAAGGCCAGTACTCTCAAAGAAGTAAAAAGGACTGAAGTGGAGATATAAATGTTTACGAAATAACATTGATTATCTTTTAATATAACAGAGCCTTATTTTGTAGTTATGTAATTTATATATTATATTTTAAAATTACGAGGATCCGAAATATATTGCAACGAAAAACAAGTCTACAATTTCTTCGCCAATATACAATATATTTAAATTTATTTATATTCAGCTATTTTATACACTTTTATACACGGTTTGTATTACCCGGGCTAACCCTCCTCTTCCACTATCTATTTCTTACCTACTCCAGCTTGAAAAAAATACAAATCGTGTTTATTTCCTAACAAATACTTATATAGAGTTTGTTCGGAATTTCTCCCGTGTGTGTATTTTTTCTCTCTCTGATGTAATCCAGAGATACAGATAGCGAAAGGAGAGGTCATCGGAATAGATATTATTTATTGAATAAATATTGTTGTAAAAGGCTAAAATGAAGTTTATTGAACAATAAATATATGAAGAAAATGCGTTATAAATACAGACTGTGGTTGAATGTTAGCTTGTAGAAATAAATGTAGAACTATTGAAATGTAGATGAAGGTTAATCAAAGCAGTGAAGAAATAGTTGACGTAAATAGCAATCTTATCCAAGTAGTCGGGCACCTTGATTGTGTAGGATGTCAAAATGATTATTTAAGGAGAAAAGAGATTAGCCAATTAATAGGTACGATCGAATTACAAATTCTATCTCCAATTCAACATGAGTAATCCGAAGTATCACAACTGTTATCACACAATATCACAGACTTATAAACTGACGTATGACAATAACTGACGTATGAAAATTACTATTCGATGTGCATTCATTGCGCTGATTATATATAGTTTTACTTGAAAGGTGCGAGCGTTTTAAGAAGAAGAAAGTGAAGATTAAAGGTGTAGTACTAAGAAGCGTATTAACTAAAGCTCGGCCCTTTATTAACGTGCGAGTAAAAAGTCGTGATTCTAAGTATTTTTATAAGAGATTTGTTAACTAAGCCTCGAACGTTTCTCAGAAAGACGCGAACATTCTGAGAAGGAAATGATCGTTATTTCGAATACAAATATAAGAGATTTGTTAACTGAATTTCAAACAGAGTTTAATAAAAATAAGGAAAAGAATTTTTACTTTTTTAACTAAAAAAGTCAGTTGTTATTTTGCATTAGATTTAATTTTCAGAAATTCTAATTAATAATTATTTAATAAATTAATTAATTTAATTAATTAATAAAAGAATGTATATAATATTATTTTCTTTATGTAATTCCTTTATTTAATTTTCAAAAAAGTGTTAGATATAATTTAACAATGTTTTATATATTTTAAAATTGTAAAATCGTCGATCTGTACGATTTTGTTGTTTGAAAATTACTTTATATATTTTATGGGTTTATGATTGCCTAATGCTTTCTCAGAACATACATCGAATATACTTTTTCTGGCAACGACAATATATCAATCTTGTTTACTCGGACTGCTTTTTGATCGTCCCGCCGATGGCCAAAAATGACCAGCCAAAAATGAAAAATTGTTTTGCAATATGACTCTAGAAAACCAAGGGAAATTTGTTTCCGAGAACTGAAGCATAGTGGCCTGATCTCATATTACATTCATAAAGTACTGATTCAAAACTGACAACAACAGACGGTGATTCAAAGCGTAAGTGCAAACCACGGCATGTCGCTTTGAAGCACAGCCAGCACTTCGTCGCCGCCACTCCTCCTCAAGGTGAGGGGTGAAATCATGAAAATTGACTGCAATTCGATACTCGTCGATACTCGCAAGAGAAAAGACGAATTGATCAAAGGTCTTCAGAACAAACAATACTAAACAGTGACAAAAGAGTTTCTAAATAAAGTATCAGTGCTCGGTACACAAAACTACGGAGCTTCAACCGAAGTATAATTATCCGAATCATTCCAAGTTCCGCGTATTCAATTTAAGCATGAATATTGTATCGGCGCGGAAATTACTATTCAAGATATATATAGCATTATATTTACTACATCCGTTAAATAAAGATTTTATAATATTACAAACGATTCCTCCGTCTTCATTTCTCTTAATCCTGCTCTCTCCTCTTCCACTATCTGCCTCCACCACACCATCTGGGAGAATACACTCGTGTTAATTTCCGAACACCATCAGTAAAAGATATTCCAGGTATATTATTTTGAATATTATTTTTAATAAGAAATATTATCGTTTTTCTTTTGATTATATATATCTTGTTTAAATAAATTTAAAGACAATTACATGCAATATAATTGTTCGAGAATCATGCAGTTTCTCGACTCGCGGTACTACCTCTTTGTTTTGTAAATTCTTTTTATACATTCAATACGTTTATGATTGCCAGATGTGTCCCAAGATTTTAAATATACATCGAATACATTTTCGTTCCTTTTTATGACCATTTAACGAGCATGTTTACTCGGACTGTGCCTTAAAAAGATACTTTGAAATAGTAAATATGACCATAACGTGTCTTGCAATACGTGCCTAGTAAAAAATAACGGACAAGTCCTTCTAGATATAGAAACATGATTGCTATACTTCGTGATAAGTGCATGTTGAGTTCAAGAAATAAAATTAGGGAAAAACCCAGCCAGACCTCAGGACGTCGGGGTGACCGCACGAGCCGCGGCCCGACGTCGCAAAAGGTTACCTACCGCCTCTTTGCCCGTGGCACTTCGCCCTTCTCCTGTAAAATGGCGTTGACATTTTTGTCAAGAGCTCCAATGACAGCAGAAAATTAGCTTCAAATAATATGCAAATTCTTCCCACTATCACCAAAAATTTAAAGAGACCACCCCTACTCAAGGAGTGGAGTGAGACATTAAAACCAAACTGCAGGCGCTTCAGAATTCTCGTTGAAATCAAATCTCTTAAATCAATCGGCAATATAAAGTTGAAGCTTCACGCGACACTGGTACAAAACCACTACATGTTACATAACGTACGCTTGGACCCGCGAAGTTCGGTCACGCGAAATTACCCCAAAAAGTGTCCATCGGCTGCAGCTTTCGCCTTTATCTGGATACGTTGGTACGCCGTATTCGTGAGTATCGTCGACTGATACAGCTGTGAAGGACGAGAAACCAGAATCTACAGACCGGAGGCAAATAGTGAAAAGTACATTTATCTAATTGGACAAAAGGGCTGCCACTGCATTTAACACAATTGAACGGCAAGTGGGCTATCAAGGCCTGTAATATTTTGACAATTAAACAATTCGTAAGACTAAGAGGCCGTTGAAAGAGATAACGGCAAATAGAACAGAACAGAATAATTAGTGCTTTTATTATAAATTAAATACAAGAACATTAATAGGCGATTAGAACAAAAACAGAATAATTAGTACTTTTGTTATAAATTATATCAGGAACGTTAAACATTAAAACTAAAACCAATTAATAATAGTAAAGATCAAGACAGTGTAATTTTCATATGTAAAACCAAAAATGTGTAAAGAAAGTTCCTAATTGCTTTTCAATAAATATCAATTCACAGCATTAAATTCGACCCTCCGCATCTGCGTTTCTTTCTACCCTGCCATCTCTCCTCTACCACTATCGGCCTCTCCCCCCTTCATCTTGGGGAGAGCTCATCATCGCGAAAGTTGCCTGAACAATAATAATGAAATATGCCTCTAGCGAATATTTTTAATATACAATATTTTATATAATATTTTTATTAATATAATATTTTTAATATACAATAACTCTGGATTTATAACGCGGAGTAGGGAGTTATTTAGTTTACATTTTTATTTAAATACATCTTAATTCAAGGTTACTTTAGAAGACGAATCAATTTGAATGAAGAAGGGATAACAAGAATCAGTTTATATATATATTATATTTCAATATCTATTGCATAAAAATTATTATACCTTTCCTTCAAGTAATTAAGGAAAATCAAATATATGATAATTCAATAGAATACAAAATATGCTGAATGAACAATAATTACAGTTTAAAAAAATTTGTTTTTTTAAATATTTAATTCCTTTTATATAATTTAAATAGTAACAATTTTCATAATTTTTTTTGATGTATTAAAAAATTATTAATTGTATAGTGTTTTAATACACTCATTTTACCTAAAAATTAAATTTTTTTATATTAAATATTATTTGTAAGCTTTTTTATTAATTATTATATAGAAAAAAAACGAAACATAATATGTATTCCATTATCATACATAAATAAATATCTAAATAGTGTTATTTAAAATTGATCAAGAATTTGTTTAATTTATTCCTCTTGTTAGAACATAACGTTTCTATAATTATTTTCTACAAAAATTTTAATAAGAATTTTGAATCAGATAAAAAAATGTGTAAAATACTAAATTTGTTTGTTAAAATGAGATTATTTATATTGTCCATTATTTCTGGGAAAATTAGATATTTTAATTAATTATTTGCAAAATTTTTTCAAAATTACAGTTTATCTCATGCATATCGTACATTTATTCCATGTATTGTAATGCATGACTAAAAATTTAGAAGTCTAAAATAAATGGTCATTAATAATAATAATATTAATAAAAATAAGAAGAATAAGAATAAATTTAAGTAAATTAAATTAAACGAATGATAATAAGAAAAATTTTATTCAATAATTTAAATAATTAAATTTTTTTTAAACTTCTATATGTGGTTGATATAATATATGGCAAATATCATACCATTAATCCAGTGCAACAAAGTATGTAATGCATTGTCTGTGCAACGTCAGCTGCATGGAGATTATTGTGATATGGATTGTGATATTTACAATAACCTTCTTCAACTTTGCCCAGAAAGCTTTCAAGTATAGCTGGGGGTAGTTTAAACTTATGAATCATTCCATAACGATTGAGCAGGTCATATCCTAGATATTTGACTGGTGCCCCTTGTGTTGCTTCACTTAACGAGAATATATCAAAGGACCACTCATCCAGTGTCTATAAATTCGTTATATATTTTTTATTGATTGAAATTCAAATTTTTATTGTTTTTTCCCTTTAATTGCGTAAATGTTTAAATAATGATAGATTTTAATTAAATCTTTTAAATGATAGGAAGCCAAAGTCCGACAGTCTTTTTCTTTTATAAACTTTTTTTTCATATGAAAGTGAAATATAAATCCGAATTGAAATAAAAAATATTGAATGAATAATACAATATCATTCATACAAATAATTTTTCTAACATTTACACGCTATTGGATCAATATTTAATTTTTCGAAAATTGACAAAATTTCTTACTTTATTAATTTTTATAATAATTTATATTAAAAATTAAGTTTTATAATAATTTATATTAAAAATTTCAATTACAGATATATATTTTCTAATATATATTAATAACTATATATTAATAACTACATTGAAATAAGTAAAAATTATAAAAAAATTATTTTTTATTTGAAATGTTTCTTAATAATACGTATTTAGATATAAATCAAATGGAGTATATAATATTTATTGAATGATTTAAAATTCATTTAAATTATTTAATTGTTTTAATAATATTTTTAGTTATGATTACATTTTTTTAATAATTATATAGATTTTTTAAATTGAATTCACTCTCAGTCTAATGAAATTTCATTTCTAGTGAAATTTCTAGTTTTATACAAAACTAGAAATATTTCTGTAATAATTATTAAATATAATTGAATTCTTATGTTTATTGAAGAAATAAATTTTTATAATATTAAAATTTATACTATTAGTATTTTTACATCTTATATAAAAAAATATTAACGCCGCCTTTGCAACAGGGTTAAAAGCGAATATAAGTCTTTCGCGTTAAAGTCTAAATTCTTAGAATCAAATATAAATTTATATTTAGAATCTAGTATAACGTAACGTTGAATCATTCATTGACTTTCTATGCTTCGTTAAACGAATATCCTATAATTATATTATCGTTAAATCATATTAGCGAACGTAGCAGTGGAGAATGTAGAACCTTACCTTAAGAACCTTAACAATCTTAGTAGGGAATTGCATCAAGACTGCATTAGTGACTCGCCTATATATGCGATCGACAAAAATACCGGCTCGGATAGCGTTAGCAACCGAGCGAAATTTAGGTATTTCGTCAGCGCGTTTCCTTGTTGTTGCCATCTGACGGGTAAATGTTGAAGCAAGCCATTCTCGCACCTCCGGTGGTACTGCATCTGGCTGAACTTCCGATAGTTCGTCATCCTCGTCAGGTAAGCGCCTATAGGAATGTTAAATTACCACATTCACGTTATTATTTATCTGCCTTTTTATTATATTTCACGGTAATAAATTTGTAATTATTATTATCGATAGGATGATGACCATCATATTAGTAGTAGTAGTATATCGCGCATACGCACGTATATGACACACATATCTTATATGAAAATTATAAGCTACTAACATGGTTTAGTTAAAATTAGCATTAACATTTATTTTCATTTATAAAATTAAATGGAAGATTTAATATTAAGAAAATTTAGAATTAAGTTTTTAATTTATTAAATAAAATGCATTTATTACAATTCATTCAATTTTTTTACTTATTAAATAAAAATAAAAGAAAAAAGTTAATATACATTTTCACTGATAGAATTAAAACCATAAAACCATAAAAGAATAAAAAAATTTAACTCTATTAATTTATAATTTATACAAACATTATTTAAAAAAAAAATAATAATAATAACCAATTTAATTTTATACCTACCACTGCAATATATAACATATATATATATATAATATAATTATATAAGTAAGCGAAATATCATTATATTTATAATATTAATATATTAATTATAATAGGAAAGCAATTTCCAATTTCTAAGACATACATTATTCAATTATTCAATATTCGATATTAATGTACTATAATAAAATATCATAAAAAACAGAAATATATTTATGAATTATCTTTATTATTCATTTATAGTACAATAAGAAACTGATAATAATATAATTTTTAAATTTTTGACAATTAGAGCATAAAATAAATTTATTAAAAAATGAATATTTTAATTGAAAGTTTAGTTATCTTCGTAATTTCATCAAAGTCAACTTATATTATCGTTAATATCACATACATGTTTTTAAAAGATTTTATTATTTTATGAAAAAAATGACAATAATAATAATAATTAGTACCATAATATTACTACTACAATGATCATTTATGTATTATATTATATATTGAAATAATATTTAAGAATAATTAAATTGCATGTCGAATAAATAATATTAATATTATTACAAAATTAAACAAAATTAAATGTCTTACGAAATTTTCAATAATTTTATGTTTATTTAAATCAACATCTATTCAATATTAAATTTAAATAAAGTATAATTGTACGTGCCATTCATTATGAATACTCTGCACATCAGTAGTATTAACAGTAATATACAAAAATTAATATCATTATTATCATAATATCATAATGAAATTTTACATAGTTAAAATTATTATAATTTAATGAAGATATTTAATAAATAAAAATTAATAAGATTAAAAATTAAAACAAGGAGGTTACTTAAAAATATATACAGAACTATTTATTGTATATGTTAAAACTAATGTAGTAGTACAGGTTTCTATATAAGACACAAATAAACAAGATATAAAAAATAAAATTTAGAAAATCAGGAAGAAAGTAAATGGATAACAAATGCAAAAATAAAAAATTCAATTCCAATAATAAACAAACCTATGACATACGTCCTGTTCCGCGATTTTTTTCCTTTCCAGTAGCTCTTGGTCTCTATAAATAGCCAAAAAAATAACAACTATAACATTGATTATGGAAACTTAGGACTTGGAAAATATTAATAGACTTCTATGTCTCTATTTATTACTATATTTTTGTTATGTAACTAATATGTATTTGTATTTTGGTCCTCGGACTATAGCCTTCGAAATAGCCTTCATAAAAGCAAATATTGTCAATTCTTATTAATTTTGTAAAATTTTGAATAAAAAAAATATAAATTGTAAATAGATAAATTATGAATATAAATATAAAATTATAAATACAAATATAAATATAAAATTATAAATATAAATATAAATATAAAATTATAAATAGACTTCTATATATCGATTTATTACTATATTTTTTAAAAATAACTAACGTGTATTTTTATTTTAGTCCTTCGACTATAGCTTTCATAGCAACATAAAATAAATATTGTCAACTTTTATTAATTTTGTCAAATTTTGAATAAAAAAATTATAAATAGTCATTATATTCATGATTATAATTATATTATTTATAAAGAAAGATTTATCTATCCTTGTTCGAGAACTGAATAGAAACTCGAAAGTCACTACATAATATTGTTTCTTTTGACATTTGTTTAGAATACTTTTATATTTATGATTGCCAGATATCCCCGAAGAGCCAACGAATTCTTCGATAATACTTCATATATATTTTTGCTTTGATAGTGATTTGAAACGGTCGAGTTTTCCCAGCATTGCACTCGAAACATCGACGATGGTCAATATGACCATCACATGCGTTGCAAGACGCGTGTCGAAAAATTAACAGACAAAATATTCCAAGAAGTTGCTAAACATCGTACGAATTGCTTTCACGTCGGTATCGCCGAATCGTCGGTATAAAAATTCACGCGCCGACGCGGCGGTCCGACGCACGACCGGCCGCCGCTTTCACGCCACCACCGCCCAAAAGGCGGTGTAATGTGTGATGTAATGTAATGTTGTAATCTCTCAATACGAAGTTGTGTATAGTGATTAGCTTCTGAGCGACCAGTGTAAACAATCTAATAACAAGGTTCAAATTGTGCACTAAGAGAGAAGAAATCGTCCTGCACGCAAGGAAGCATGAGCAACCTCGAGCAGTGTAATCAAGGAAGCCAATACAAATGCACAATTCATCAATTGCACACGAAATAATCATTATTTGGTTCAAATCGCAAATCCAGTAAGCAGACACACCGACCTACAGGTAAACCCTGTTGATCTAAAACACCCCAGTCCATGCTTGGTGAGATTCAATTTATGCGTGAATATTGAGGTCGCGCAGGAGCAAATCACCTAAAGACATTAACGAAAGAATATAGTTTTACTCATTATAATTATAATTAATCTAACTCTCGCGGTATTCAATTTACACAAATGCGGAGTTTACACAAGTGCGAAATTTATACAAATCAAATAAATACAATATTATATTTCAATATATATTAAATAAAGACAATATCATTATTTCCGTATATTTTCAATAAAGACAGTTTACAGTATTATCATCGCTGACTTCGACTAAGCTTATTTAAATCCTGCTATATCTCTCCCTTTCCACGGCCGGTGTCTTCCATCTCACCACCTTGGGGAGAGTCACACTCGGATTACTTCCGAACATTCCGGTTAACCCAATTAACAACTTTTGAATGAAACTTATTATAAAATTGAAATTTTCTACTGTCTGCTATTTTACTATTTGTTCGGGCGACAATCCCGATGTGAGCTCTCCCCAAGATGTAGGGGGGAGAGGCCGATCGTGGTAGAGGAGAGATGGCAGGGTAGAAAGAAAACACAGACGCGGGGTGACGAATTTAACACTGTGGACTGATATTTATTGAAAATCAAATGAAAAGATTCATTGCAAAAGTTTAGTTTTACATACAAAATTAAGCGGTCTTGATTTTTACTATTATTAATTGGTTTTAGCTTTAGTCTTTAACGTTTTAGATATAATTTATAATAAGCACTGATTAAACTGGTTCTGTTCTTGTTGCCGTTGTCTCTTGCTGTGGTATATGAGACTTTCAATGACGACTTAGTCTTACTGATTGCTAATTAACAACATGTGACCGGCCGTCTTAACCGCGCACTATTTAATTAATAAAACGCGCAGGTAGGCCTGTTGTTCAATTTGTTTGCGGTACTTTTCACTACTTGCCTTCGGTCTTGCAGACCGGTCTCTCGTCCTTCCCGGAATCTATTAGTCGACTTACTTGTCACGTGACGCGTCTAATTATACCCCCGGGGTCAAGGGTGGAGAGCTGCCGCCGATGAACCCTTTTTTGCTGGTAGTTTCGCGTGACTAAAACTCCGCGGGTCTCTAACAAACGTTATCTTTTAACGTGTGGTTTCGTACCAGTATTGCGTGAAGCTTCAACTTTTATGCGAGAATCTATTGTGGTGTAAGACTAAGCGTGAAATTGATGTTTGAGAGATTTGATGTTGACGAGAATTCTGTAGCGCAACGCGCCTGCAGTCTGCTTTTAATGTTTCGCCCCACTAATCCCTGTCTAGGGGGTGGTCTCTTTAGATTTTTGGAGGTAGTGGGAAGAATTAGCTAATTGTTTGAAACTAATTTTCAGTTGTCATTGGCGCTCTTGACAAAAATGTCAACGCCCTTCTCCTGGAGAAGGGCGAAGTGCCAAGGGGCGAAGAGGTGGTAACCTTTCGCGACGTCGGACCGCGACTCGCGTGGTCACCCCGACGTCCTGAGGTATGGCTGGGTTTTTCCCTAATTCTATTTTTTCCGCTCGGTGTTTATTTAAGACGTTTTATAGCAATCATGTGTCTATACCTAGGAGGACTTGTCCCTTACTTTTTGCTAGACTCATCTTGCAAGACAATTCGTGATTATTATTTGTGATTATACTCTATGATTGTACTTTATGATTACACTTTATGGTTATAAGTTACCACTTATAAAACTTTTGGAAGCACAGTCCGAGTAAACCCTCTCATTAAACGGTCATA
>JAPYYT010002544.1:0-20989 GCA_030522565.1 Ceratosolen corneri | reverse complement strand
AATAAGAATAAAGAGTACTGAAAGTGATCATATCATCAATATACCTGTTTTAATTTTGAAAGCTGCGGTAATTCAATGCAAATTGAATCACCATATTCAATGCACTTTTCAAATTTTTCAATATTGCAATCAATTTCTTGTACTTCTAATTCTTCTGCATCTTTTTGAAATTGAATAACTTGATCTAATATGTACTTAACACCATCAGCTTCTTTAAGTTCACAGCAAAGATTTGTGATTTCTTGATGAAATAAGGTAAGCTCTTCAACTGTAAGTTTAAATTTTGCATCAACAGATTGTCTTGTCCTATAAAAACAATAAAAAAAAAATGTTTATAATTTTAGTAAACAACTTTTTGTAATATTTGTTTAACGGATTAACCTTGTTCTTTGTTTGTTACTCAATAATTGCCTTGCAACACTAGCACATTTTTCAGCATCCTGTACAGCAGTTGTTAATGCAGTGAGTAATTCACTTTCTGGAAATTTTTTTCCTTCTGCTTCATCTAATAATTCTTTCAATTCATTCAATTCAATTTTCTCTCCCTTAGGATCCATAGCTTCTTTAACTTTACTTGCCCATGAGTCAAATGACTCGGCTTTTAGTTTCAATTTTTGCAACATAATTGGAAGTTCGTCCAAAGTATATCTATATCGTAAAGTGTGCTTTTCAGGAGGGCATTCGCAAAGGTCTATAAAATGCCTTAAACAAACCAATTGTGATTTGTGACACAAACAAGTCACTGCACTTAAAAAGCACGTAGTCTTACATGCCTCGCATTGTCTTTCGTCATCAGGTAAAAGTTCAAAAGCCTCTCGCTCTGCTTCAGTAACACCCTGATTAACATCAAAACATTATATAAACGAATGCTTTTAATTATATTAAATTAAAATTTCACTATTATCATTAAAATATTTAGCATTTTATTTGTCATTCAAGTTTTTGTTTGATGTTTATATTCATTATAATATATATTTTTAAATGTAATTAAAATTTTTGCTTATAATAACTAATTATTATATATCAAGTTTATTACTATCGGATTAGCAGAAATGTTAATATACGTTTTCTGATAAAAGTGCCAATTTATTTCAAGATAAATTTATAAAATACAAACAATTACTTTTTCAATTTGATATTTCTATTACGTTAAAAATTAACGAATCAAAAAATATTATTTTTATGTAGATTAATATTGAAAACAATAGAACCGTCTTAGTAAATAACTTAGAAGCACTTGAAAATAAAACTGAATTTAACACAAAAACTTCGCGCTACATAACACGAATATTATTACGTAGTATTCACATGCAATTATAAAAGATAATAACGTACAATTTATTGACTTTTGATTGTTATAATCTAATTAGCGATAAAAGAAACTTTTAAAAATGACATGTTTGAAGAATCGTGTACCTATATCCCTACTATTTATTACAATTTTTAAGCAGCTGGCCGGCCGTTCTCGCTCCACGAAATGCGTCTAGCGTATTAGGTGACAAACATAACCTATACTTATTCAGAAGTTACATAATGCCAATTCCCGACACGAAATATTCAAACTAGAAAGAAGGTTAAGTTACTGTACAGAGTTGATTGTAAGCTTTCTTGACCTATGCGATCTAAAATGCTTGTTCACTTACTTTCGAGTAGAAATCAACTTAATGCTTAAATACAAGTTTAAAAAACAAAGCCATGAATTGGAAAAAAGTCGACTATTGCTGTATGTCAATGTGTTCTAAACAACAACATAAAGTAATTTTAAACTCGTCACGGATTACAATTTTAAGAAAGATACAAAAATACGCTTACAAACTCAACTGCACAGACGATTCCATACAAATAATTTGATAAATATTTGCGCACACATAGGCATACGCACACACGCGCGCGCGCGCGCGCGCACACACACACACACACACACTTATCAAAACACGAAAATAAACAGGCGCCTGAAATTTACTCGAAAATTGAATTGACTAAACAGAGCAATAAGAATGACCCTATACATTGAAGAGATTAAATATTCTGCCTAAATTAACTCTTTCTAATCTTTTGTTTATTTATTGTATAAGATTATTTTAAATATTATTAACAAAATTTTTAACATTAACTTTATTAGTCAAGCAAGTAAATGAATTTTGAAGCAGTTATTTCAAACTATGATCATATAAATAAAATTATGGATTAAAATGGTAATTAAATTTTGAATTAATTAAAACAAATATAATCAAAATAGTTCTTATAATTTTTCCTATTTTATAATAAGGTTATGAGTATACTGTAAAATAATTTCATGATATATCCTAATTACACAATTTGCTGATATTCATAAACACATTCTTTAAAATATGAAATAAAAACTTGATAGTTTTTGTCTTATATGAAAATTATATTGAATCAAGTTTTTTCTATGTAATTTTTTAATTTTAAATATGTTGAACATAAAATATCCAATATTTAATATCACCTTGTTTATTAAAAAATTCAATAGTAAATACTAATTAGTCAATATTAATTATTAAATAAAGGTGTAATTTTGTTGAATATTCATAATTTATTTTATAATTTAAAAACATTTAATTTTATTTGATAATTTATAAATATATTCTTATAAAAATTATATTATTGAATTATTAGAATAGTTTTTTAACAATTTTTTAATAATGAAAGATAAATATTTTAAATATTTTATGCATAGAGCGTTTATTTTATAATTATTTTACAATAACTGAACTTCATAATTTATTATAAAATTATAACCGACAATTTAATTATTTATATTAGTTAAAATCAAGTTAGCTAAAATAACTTTGATAATACAATATACATTTATTTCAAAATTAATAAATACTTGTATATTAATTAATTTAAAATTTAAAATATATAACTTTTATAGTGATAAAACTTACCCATTCCAATAAATTCTTTCGTAGTTTCTTTTCATCTTCAACCATTGTAAGCATGTCATGATAAGTTGCAGTAGCTATTCCAATATCTAAACTGTCTGGCTCTAATGACATTTTACAAACTAATTCATCATGGGAAAATACACAGAAACGTCTCAAATTTGAGTAATGGGCAATGCATTCTCTGCCTATTTGTAACTTTAAATATCAATAATAAAAATATTAATTACTATTTAAGATACATTTTTTATATTTTATTTATAAGCTTACCCAGTCTGCAGGGGCAAAATTTACAGCTTCAGCAAAATTGTAGCCTTGGTTGAAACCTGCATGATATGCTCGAGGAAAAGTTACAACAAATTCACCAGCATGTTGATCTGTTCTAAACACCGGTACACCTACGTTACAAATATTTTACAAAATGAATAAGTGCTTTATACTAGAAATTAAAAAAATCTTTATTAAATTTAAACTATTAGTAAACTGTATGAATAGGACGAATTGAAATAAAATTTCAAAGTTAGTATATTTAGTTTAAATATTTAAATTGATTTATAAATGTACATTGAACTTTACTCTAAGTTACCAAGATTATATTTATAAAAGATATTTAGAATTAAATAATTAAAATAAAAATAAAACTATACCTTCACTTGTAAGAATATTAGGATTCATAATGGTTACTAATTGGTGAAGCAAATCTGGTTGACTTTGAAAAAGTTCTGGTGCAGCAGATTTCATAGATCGTTCAAACTTTTCAGCTTCAGAACCAGGTACACCATACCACGTTTTTGGTTCACCCCAGTGTAAATAATTAATCGAATAACTCCAATGATCTTCGTTGTGCCAACAAAACGTCGCAAAACACATTCCTACATACATCCAAGGAACTTTCATTCCACTAATGTCTGCATTGATATGACCAAGAACGCTCCCATGTAATACTGGTAAATTATTTAAATTCCATGAAGATTCTGCATATTCCTGATCACAGGTAAAAAGATTGACACTTGTCTTTGTTGGAAAACCAGATCCATGGTCCATTGTGTGTAAATCTGCTCCATATTCAACAGTGACATCTTCATCAATCGATGACACTATTCTCCAAAACTCCTTTTCTACGAGTTCAGTAGGCACCATCTATAAAATGCATGTATATTTTTACTTTAAAAAAGTACATAGAATAAACAAATATATTAATATTGAATAAAAATATATATTGACAATAACATGTATGTAATCATTAAATATTTTAAGTTGAAATTGTCATAAAAAATATATTTTATTACATGTACTGGCATGTTGAAATAGTCGCTTTTAAATTGATCTGCCATTTCTCCAAACTGTTGTAAGGTGTATTCTCTTTGTGCTTGCTCAAATCCAAATGCTTCCATCGGTTTGGATACTTCTTCGGCAACACATTTTGGACATCGCCAATCTCCTTTTGGAATTTCTGTTAATGGGGGTAATAAACAAAATGTATGATAACTATCATCACATCCATCGCAAAGTAACATATTTTCTTCATTATCTCCTTTCCCACAATTATGACATATATATTTAGCAAGCTGAAAAAATAATTTATAGTTATAACGGAATCTCATTTCACGTTAAATTTTTCAATTCAATTATTAAATGCTTTTCAAAAAACATACTGGATCAAATTCGTAGACTAGTTTAACTCCCCTAGTTTTATTTGATTTCTTATTTGTTTCTTTGGTATTAAAGCCAGCCATTTTTGGACCAGCTCCGTAAAATTGTAATTTTTTAAGTTCTTTACTATTTTCTTTATCTTTTTCTGCTGCTGCACCACGGGTTTTAATGATATCCTTTGTTTCTTGTAAACCTTTACCTAAATTTATTAAAATTTATATTAATTATAAATTAAAATAATTGATTATAAACGTCTGTAATTAAATTTACCTTTGATATTATCCTTAGAGTCAATCAGATTTTTGCCTTTTATGTTATCCTTTAAGTCAATGAAATTTTTACCTTTAATGTTGTTTTTGCAATCCATATCATTTTCCTCTTTACAATCTTCTTGTTTAATAGTTGATGAACATCCATTTTGCTTCTCATCTTGTCCAGAAAAACGTTTGGATCGTCGAGAAAATTTCTCTTGTGGTGGTTTAATTTGTTGTCGTGATATAATTCCATGTGGTTTATAATCTCTATCTTTCTTTTCATTTACCTCACTATCTGGTTCAATTTTCTAAAATAAATAAAATTAATTAATATTCACAATCAACATTAATTAATTCAGTAAGTTTTAATTATTACTATATCGGCTAATGTTTTTCCTTGTTTGAAAACATCAAATGGATATAAAATTCTTTCGTAATGACTCTTGAGAATACTTCCAACACTGCGCCCAGAAGGATAACCTAATTTATTTGCTATCTTTGCCCATCTTCTCTCTTTAGTAACAGTTTCGATTCCACCTATATTTAGTAAATTGCAAATAATAAAAATTATAATTTATTCAGTGAAATTCAAAACTAAATAATTAATTTTAAAATAGATATTGTGAAAACTTGAATCTTTGCTTTTCATATACATACCTTCATCAGTCACAATTCTATGTAATGAATATAGATCCAATGCTTTACGCTCAACCAATGGAATTTTCAAAGAAGATCCTTGAAGTTCCCAAAATTTTGCTATTTGATCCAAAAAATTAAGTTTAATTCTAGTTTTTGCTTCCAACTCATTTAACCTTTGTATTCTTGGAACAAATTTAAATTTATCCACATCTACAGCAAATGGTGGTTGCCAGTTCTAGAAAAACATTATGTTAATTTTAAATACTTCAGTAAAATAATAAAAAAAAACAAATAGTACTATTAATGAGACTTGAAATTATATAAATAAATAAAAATTGTGTTAACATTATCTTTTAACCTAATACCAAGAAAATGATTCCTTAAAACTATAAATAAATAATACTTTAAAATATAATGATTATTAAAAAATTATTTTAATAAAATTTAAATTCATTAAATTATAATTATAAAAATGTAAAGCTAAAAATATTTTATATTATATAAAATGAGTTTTAATTTTAAAACTTATGAGTATAATAAACTGTTTTCATAAATTACTTTAAAAAAACCTTTTGATAAAGTTTATAATTATTAATCAACATAATATTAATATGTAGATGGTTAAGTTTTTAATAATATTTCATAATACATAAAATATAGACACATAATAATAAAAATAAAGCATGAAAAAATTTTCATAACTATTGTTCTATTAATTATCTAACTATTAAAGGCTTTCAGTATTTAATGAACTTTATCTCTTTCATACAATAAGTTACATTTAAGTTGAAAAAATAATTATATATTTTGAAAAATTCATTAAATTCTTTCTCTAGTATAATGCAAATTTAATATTAAATAATATATACATGGATTCCGAATAAAATTTAAAATAAATTTGTTTTCATGTATTACAGATTAAAAATATAATTATTATTAATGTACATTTGAATTTATATAATTTAAGATAACAATATTAGTAGAAAGAAGAAAATGTTATTTGGCTTACATATTTATTAACATTTCTTTCTATTGAATTATATTATTTTTAATAAATATTTAATATTTATTATTATGTTTCTATTATATTAATTAATCTTAAAAGTTATTAATATGTTAATTTACTTATAATTCAGTTCAATATATTAAACAGAATATATATCTTATGACCTAAATCTTACATATATATACACATATATTAAGAGAATAAAGTATCTTATATTCGTTGAATATTTATCATTTATTAATATAAAACCAAAGTATTTAATATAAAATATTTTTCTATAAATGACATGCATAGTTAATACTTTATGAAGTGATTTTTATATTCTTATATTTTAATCGTAATGTATACAAATAAAAAATATAATATTAGAAATATTATATATATATATATATATTTCAGTAAAATAGATGCAATTGAATTAATTTGATTTTCTTGTAACAAGTAAACTCTTTTATATTTTGAAATACAATATTTTGTGCTGGATTGTGAAAGTTAAATGTTTTCCGAATAATTAATTTTATTAAAATAATCATTAAAGTGACTAATTTCTCAATTAACTTCAGTGTAAAATAAAAATAATAATCATCATATTTTTAGTATATTGCAAGAACTTTAATGTAGCTTTGCTTCAAATTAACGTTAGGAAATTGGACGTTTTTATAAAAATGAGAGGAAATAGATGAATAAATAAATATACAAGTAGTTCTGTCTACAACCACTTAGGCAGTCAAAGTGTTGACTCATAAAAGGGAAATTTTCAAATGATTTCAAGTTTGCAAATGGCGGCGAATATTTCGTCATTGAAAATATATTTTTTCAAACATTGAATGAGAATAATCAAACATTGCTAATACAGCGATATTAAAAACAATCTGGTACAAAATTAATGGATGTCGATGTTACTTTTTACAAGCTGAATTTTAACAAAATTTGAAAGTACTATTGATGCCAAAGGAATGAGAGATTCTACGTATAAGAGATCGATAACGAAGCTTAAGTTCAAACTTCGAAAAGTTGCTTTAAAAAAAAAAAAAATTCTCAAACTCTAAAAATACAATCTTCCCCAAAATCTTATTGCTAGTTTTTATATCTTCTCACTAATCGAATATCCCACATTGGACGTGTTTCCAGCTAGGCAGCTCTGGTAGCGTTACAATGATATTATCTTTTTTTTTTTCCTCTCTTTTTTCGTTTTATTATAAACAAAATTGGCCATCACGAGTTTAATTTTAGGACATAAGTATAAGTGTATCGATATAAGCATACAACTAGTAACCTTTAGAACAAAGAAACAGTACAAAACCGACGCACGACGCACGACAACGCACGACGCACACTTTGGTAAGGATACACATCTCAATTGCCTGAAAATCCGATTGTCCTCGCACTCGAGACTTTTATTTCAGATTAAGGATCACGCGAAGAAAAATATCGGGGAGTATTGGGAGAAGTTGAGAGGAGAAGCATTATTTAACTCCAAGCTTATTCCTAAATTCATCCTCCCTTACATAACAAGCTACCTGTCACACATCGCCATCGCACATCATAACTCTCTCGTGCTTTCTCTCTTTAGCTCTCATTTTATCTCATGGCGCATTATTTTATTATTAAAATGGATGGGCTGGGAAAATGCTATTGAATGTGATGTACAGCACCAGAGGGAACCGCCACCATAGACCATCGAGGCACTCGCCACAGCACGATAGAACCAGCAACGGCAATGGAAAACGAAAGAGGAAAGAAAGCTAGTCGTCCAAGCTGTTTCGTTAATTTTTATTCCTCGCAACTAAACTCTTGTTAGATATCGCATTGCATAGTGTTTGAAAGTTCAATCCAAAGGCAAACGTCAATGCAAAGAAATTATTCGAACGCGAATTTAACGTCGCTTACCCAAATTCGGAATTAAAATAGTATTAACGATAAAATACAATAATAAGACGAATCCTATGATAGGGGGAGGGTATGGGTGAAGGAGGGGGGGTGGTGGTGGTGGTGGTGGTAGGGGGGCAGGGAGCCATTGCACAAAAGCCCAGAATTGAAAAATGTTTTTCGTGCATCGTGTTTATTATCGTCATTATCAGTGGCCATCGGGATTTATGGTGCCTTAGCGCGCTTATTGATTTGGGAGGAAAAAATATAAATCGGAAACGAACGCGAGTGCGAACGAGGAAGGCGTGCGCGAGAACGTGTGGGCGTTTAAAGGGTTGGGAGGTCGGGTCGGGGCATGATCAAAGTGCTACTTACGGGCGGCGGTTTGATTTTGCAGATACCCGACTTCTCGGCGATCGGCCGGATCTTCGCGATGTAGCCCAGGGGGTCGAGGAACTCCTCGCTCGTCGGTTCGAAAACAGGGGCTTCGGGTGGTATTAGGAACTCAAAGTCCTCGCGCTGTCCCATCGCCGAGTTTTCTGTGACCCTCCTGCTTGCCCCGAGACTATCGATAAACGGGCCCGAGCACTGATATCTGTTGTTTCCCCCGTGCAGCTTCGAGACCATCTTGATGTGAGAGCAGCGACTCCGCAGCCTTGGCCAGCGCTCAAAAACGCGGCATCGGCGGACGACAAATCCTTGCACCGCTCGTCCCTCAGCTTTCTATATCGATACTTGCGCACTATTGTAGGAGCTGGTATTAAACAGGCATCCAATCTCTTGACAACTTTTTAACTGTCATAATCCCCGAAACCTCGATTCTGCACGAGACGACGTTCGACACTGACGGCACTCGATGACACTCGACAGCTACTCGGCGTCCTCGTCGATCCACAAGACCACGATCCACGATCCGTTCCGGAATGGAATCCGGCATTAACACCAAACAGTCAGTCACGAACTTTTTCCTCGGCCACACTACTACGAATAATGTGACCTGTGACCGGCAGACGGCAAGCAATAGGAAAGTTTTGCTGTCTCAATCATCGACAATCATCTGGCACAGCGCAAGTTGAAAGTCTGGAGCGGTTGGAGCACAAGGAAGTGCAAGCACAGGCATCTTCCAAGCCACGAAACGCTGCCCTGCCTCTTGATTATTTATTTCACCTACGTATCCCACACTCGACCTCCTCTTATTCACTTTTTCTTCTACACTGATCCCCTCGAAACACATTAATTTCTAGACTGTATACCAATGTAATATAAAGGCCAGTTATTAAAGCGACCAACAGACTACTGCTAGTCTACTGCGACGACACGGCGGAAGACGGACGACGGACCAACCGGACCAACGGACCACGGGCTCAGCCGCTAGCGGAATTGCCGCTGCACCAATGCATACTCGCGCACGCGTACGCGACACTAAAGTGGAAGGGAACGAGAGAGACGGAGTGAGCTGTATGCGCGCGAGCGCGCACTCGCTAGTGTGTGCATAGGAGAAAGACTGCTTCCCATCGTTTGGCACGCAGCAGCGCCACAGGCTTGAGCGTGTGACTGGTAATTAGCAACGCTATAAGCCGCGGCTGCAATATTAACGCACAGATGGGAAATGGGAATTGACCCGTTGACATCAGCAATGCCGACCTCGAACGATCAAACATTTAGAGGTATATGTAATACATACGGCCCGCGTAAAGAAGCTATAATAATATTTTAAATTTAAAAAGAAAATAATAAAACCGACTCGTAAGCTCGGGCTCCCGTGCTTTCTCTCGATTACTTGAATTTTTTACGTATCTACTTTTTTAACACCTAGTGCTGCTGTATTATTATTATCGCGTATTCGACGGAACGTATTAATTCGTAGATAGGTCATAATTTCTTAACAAATACGAAATTGTGACTTGGGCACTTTTTTTTTTTTTTTTTCTACAGGCACTTGTCCATTTGAAATTCGTAAGAAGGCTTTGGTCAATAAATTAAAATGTCAAAAATTTATAAAATACGCATCGATTATTATTATTACGCTCTTATTACGTTATTTAAAAATGGCTGCCCTTCACTTGCCAAGTTTAGTTTAAATGTCAGCTATGTTTTGTATGTACCAATAATTAGCTCGTCTGTCAAATATAACAGTACAAAAGTTTTCTAACGTTCATCAATAAAATTCACATACGTATTTTTTATTTTATTTTACTTTAATGCAATTTTAATCTACCCCAACTCTTTAAATATTGTTTAGTTTTAACATTTGCATAAAGATAGACTACAAGTCCTATTATATACATTGATTTTTATATATTCTACAGCAATAATTAAATTATGAGCTATATGCATGAAATTATTGAACTTCGTTTATAAAATTTAATCAAAGTTGTAAAAATGGCATGCAATTATCAAGTAAATTGTAATTAAATTATAAGTAGCAAAATAGCATTAATTAGGATAATAACTTTTTAAAACTTTTTAATATTGAGTTATTTTTATTTATAATCTGTCGTATGCCAAATGTATATTTATTTAAATGTAGATTAATAAATGGAAAATAATATATATATATATATATATATATGTAGATATTAAAAATGATGTATTTGGGCTTGTTTTCATCGATGTATGCAATTATTTATACTTGTTTTCATAAAATTTTAATAATTATTATATATGAAAATGTCCAATCAAATATAATAAGGAATATATAAATAAGCAAGTATAATTGAAGACTTTCTTTTTATCTAGCATTGTGTTATAAAATTGAATGGTAAATTTGTACTATAGTCTGATAAATTTTAAACAAATAAAACCATAAAGTCTTGCGAGAAATGCTTAGAGTTTTACAATACACATTTTTCCTTTATGCTATTATATAGGCACTATCCTTATCATTATTTTTCCATTAATTTGTGAATAATTTCCAAAGGATTTATTACAATAATTGGCCCTCAATTATTTTATCAAGTAATCAATATTTAATTTTACCATTTCTTTGATTTTACTTAATATTTTAGTTTCATTGATTTATAATTATAATAATCAAGCTTACAATGGTAAGTGATTAAGGAACATTTAAATCATATTCTTTGAATTTAATATAAGTATATGAAGTAAGAAGTTCAGGTCAGAGTCTATAAAACATAAAAATGTTTAAATCATACAAATCTAAAAAAGTATAGTTCTTCATACAGTGATAAGAGTGCTTTATCAATAGGCTTCGATTAAAAACTATAATGTAAAACTAAAAAATTAATGATTAATATTAAATTAAAGTTGACAAACTCAATTATTAATTAATTATCATATTTTATACAATAATTTTAAAATACCTGCTTGCTTTTAAATTGCTGCTTTTTATTGTGTAATATAATATTCAGCAACATATATTATTTATATAAATACTATCAGCTAAAAATCAGTTAAAATATAATTAAGTGAGAACATTTTTTAAATTGCAAAGAATCAGCATTGTTAACAATATATATTAAAGTTAATTCCACTAATAAATAAGCATTTATAGGTATTAATTGTAATTTGTATAATGCCAAAAGTTTTAACGCTTTAAGTGTACGACTTTGCGAGTTGTAAAATACCTATTAATGATCGTTTAATTGAAAGTATTAATGATCTTTTAAAGTATTAATTTAAGATATACTCCTTTATAGAAAATAATATATTAATCATATAAACTAAATTAAAAAATACTGAAATTTGTAATGAAAAAAAAAATAAAAGAAAAAAAAAAAATAGATGCAATATCATGAAGAGGATTGATTCGCTCAAGAGGATGACTTTAACTTAAAAATGATTTCTGGAAAAGTTATAAAAGAATAGAGAACAATATAAAATCTATAAAATCAAAGGAATTGAATATTAGTTAATATAGATTACTAAATAACCTTAAAACTCGACCAAGGTTAATACAATAATACACTCTTGTAATCCGAAACTAAAAATATAGAAACTTATTTAATAATTGTAAGTTGATTTTCAAATTCCTATAAAGGTCATAATGAAGTTCAGATTCAAAACCATACTACAATCTATTTGTTATAACTACACAACTTTTATAGAAATAATTTGTTTTAATTCTGGTCCTTTTTCTATTCAGTATAGTGTGTAATAAATTTATTGGCTCAGCAAAATGAACGTGTTCCTTATTCAAATTCTTTACCACTTTTATAGTCTAGTGAAATAGAAATAAATGGCAAAAATTTACACGAACAATTTTTTCACTCTATACAATTTATACAAAGAGATATGTAATTAATGTCTCATTAAAAATAGCAAATCTGTCCAAACCGGCGAAAGAATTTTTGTAAATATAATATACCATCAGTTGCTATTGATGATTCTAAGTGTTATTTTGTTTGCGATCGTTATTGACAGATTTTTCTGTACATTTCATTATTATTAATATTTCATTTCCGTACATTTTAATAGGCTATCAAATAAATAAAATTCGTTAAAATATCAATTATTATATAATAAAAAGATGGAAAATTTGATGCCATGTGTCTGAAACTTGGGAATTGTTTCTTCTACTTTTTTTGTTCAAGTATTTAACATATATAATTAATATTATTGTTAATCTTATTCATAATATATCAATAAATTTATATATTTTATTGCATATAATTATACAATTTTTTAAATTAAAAGCTTCTGCGGATAATCATCGTATTTCAGCTATAATTTAGACGTTAATTTTTTTATTTGAATATAGTTTTAAATGACTGGTGTATTCTTGACTTTTATTGGTTTTATTTAAATTTTCAATCTTTCAATAAATAATTTACCACTGCAGATTTTGCCGATTCGAGACCTACGTCTACATTTGCTTCTGGTTCGAACAAAATTAAATGACGCTCAATACAGTGAATTAATTACTCATTTTGAAATTAACTTAGAATTGATGGCGTGTATATTATATATACCTATTAAAGTTCAAACATAATTATTTATAATATTTTATTTTAAATGATATTATTAGAGCTATTGAGAAAAAAGATTTTTTTTTATATTTGTTCCTTGGAAAAATAAACTATAATTTTAATTATTAAATATATATATATATATATATATATAAGAATAAAATATATTTTGCATTATTCTGAAAAAATTATAAATAAAATAAAAAATATATTACAAAGTATCTAATATCTAGAATTTAAAATGGTAAGTATTTAATGTAAAAAACATTTACATGAAAAAATTCATGTTTCAATCAATTTGAATTGATATTTTAACAAAAGACGAATCATTAATATTGAAAGGATTGAAAATTCATTTATTTGTAAGCACAGTCTATCATTTTTAATAGATTTATATTTCAAGCATCCCATTAGAGTTTTGTATGAGAGTGATACAGCATTTATATACAATGTTTAGAATATTGCTTTGATCGTATTAATACAAAATAATTACAGGTTTTTTGAGGACGATTCTGTGGACAAAATGTCAAACAATGTAATTTTATTAGTTTAAAAATAATAAAATATATATAATAATAATAAAAAATAATGAAAAATAATAATAAACTAATAATATTATTAGTTTCTTCAATTTGTCTTTTTTTAACGAAAATTTTATCTACTTTAATTAATATTACTTTAATTAATAATTAATACTGATACTTTTATAAATTCTTTAATAAAAAAGAAAATTTTAACAATTTATAAATAAAAATAAAGTATGTAACATATAATAAACAGCATTTATTTTTTGTATATAGTTGTGATACTAGTATATTTTCAAGCTCATTTAAAGGTACTACAGAAAAAATTATTATTTATAAGTAAGTTGGCTAATTAGGCCTGATGATTTAAAAAATATATAAATATGCCAGTATTATTACAAACACCAACTAAAAGAAATTATATTTAGTGATGTCGCCAGATTATAAATTTGATTCATTAATTTTATTAAAAAAAATTTTTATACACAATATTACTACATATTTCTATATTGATATTGATTAAATAAGAAGAAAATCGAATTTTGTAAAAATTTTCTTACAAAATTTATTTTATATGTACCATTTTCATATTGCGTAATTGACAAATAAACTATAAAAGTTAAAAAAGTAAAAAACATAAAAAAAATTGTTGATATTAATTGTAAGTTTAGACAATTTTGTAAAATTGTTTAATGAAATTATAAATTTTCATATTTCTAACTAATTTGAAAGTGACAGGGTAATCTTTATAATTATGTTCGTACTGCATGTATTAATTTATTTTAATGCGCTAATAAAAATTTCTCAAATAAATTTAGTAATTAGAATGAATAATAGCTTTAGATTTTCACATTTTTGTAAAATTAAATAAAACTAATATTACTAGCAACAATAATATTAGCCTTTACTATGAAATAGAATTTTGTATAGTACAATTTTATTAGATAATGACAAGTTTGTATCGTCTAAATTAAACGCATTAAGCTTTTGCTGATATTGCTGTAACTATATATTTTTTAATGTATAGTTAAAAACAAAAAAAAACAATATATTTCGAATTATATTTAAACTACAAAAATATAATAATGTCAAACGTTGAGTTAATTTTTAAAAATATTTTTAATATATTTTCATAGTTTTAAACCTGTGTTGGATTTCTCAATGAAATAATCTTCTTATGGAATAAATAGTAGAAATACATATAACATGAAAATATAATGCGAGCTCAAATTCTATAACAATTATTAATGTTTAATGAAAAATTATAAAAAATAAAAAAACTTGAAAATTTAATTAAAGGAAAGCCAAACTCGTGTCAGTCCTTAATATATTCGATTATCGCTATTCTTATAGAGATTGATCATCAATGGTGTCCACAATGGTATTTCCTTATTAATTATAGTAGCGTATAAAAGGCTGTTAATGTAATTGGAATAGTGGCTGAATAATTCATTCAAAAAATGGAATGATTATCAAGAGCACGGGCTTGAAATCAACAAAACAAAACGAAACAATAATAAAATAATAATAAAACAATAAAAAAACAATGACAAAAATAAATATGACGAATTTAAGAAAAAAGTCTATATAAAATCTAATCTACTGATATTTCATCCATCAATTATTCCAATAGCAATCTAATATGTCATTCACTTTCTGCAAGAAACACGCGTGGGAGTCACCAATGGTAATTATATGAATATATTTCTGATTATTAACTTATATCGAGATCTCTTTTATTCTTCAAGCTAAATCATAATTAATGAAAAAATGCAATAGATCTATGAAATTTGGAAAAATAAAATATTCCGTTTACTTTAAACCAACCTGTTATTTCTAAATCGTATTAGACGCGAAATATTAATAGGGCTAAAACTGTTTACTAGTGCTATTTAACTATTGTCTCAAATATAAGTTGTGCTGTGTCTTGTCTCATATTAATCTTGCCTTATCTCTAGTCACAGCAGTGAGATATTTTAGAAACTTCAACTGAAGTGAGAGATCCCGATCTATTATTTACGCTAAAAAAGTCAATAATCATTGATTTTAAACTATTAATGAATACAGATTAGCCTCGAAGCAGTTTCTACTATAATCATTTAATAAATTTCATACTCTACCGAGGAATGACGTTCATCTGATGATTTATTATGAAAACGATTCTTTATTTTAAAATAAATAAAATAATAGCTTTAATTAAATAAAGCTATATAAAATGTTAAAGCTAATGATAAAGAAACCTAATGATAAGTAAAGCTAAAGTAAAATGTATATTTTCTCTGTCTTTAAAATAACATTTTTAAATGCATTTAATCTTATGGTATACGCATGTCTTTAGTTTCTTCTTAGTTTCTAATATGTACAAAGAGACTTTCATTTAATATCAATGCTCGTTACAATCTTAGCAAATGCATTTTTCAAATCCAATGTTTTATCTCGATCGAAGTACAATATGTTTCAAAGTTCTACGATCCTTTACGAAATTTGGGATTAATGGCCAGCATTGTCCCCTTTCTAACTTAAATCCGCATCTGAGATTATTTTGCCATTGTCTTTACAAGAATTTATTCATATCGATAACGATCGTTTGTTAATAATCAATTTTGTTCAAATTTTGTCATTCTAATCTGTTAATGTATGAAAAAAGTAAACATTGATATTAAAAAAAATTGAGACAATTAGTGAACCAGTAGAGCAAAATTAAAAAATTAATATATTAATAAATTTCTATTTTTATTGATATTAAATTCATCTTAAATTCATTCATTCACATTAAATTACGTATATTTTATATTTCAAATAATCTGAAATATATAAAGGCTTTATGTTATTTCTTATTAAATTTTTAGTCAATTTAATATTTTGCTTTTATACATTTTAAATTAATATTTTCTTATTAAGAGTATTTTTTCAATCAACTTATATAAATTATATAATAATTTAATAATAAACTTATATACCTACAACGAAGATCTTACATTATCTACATTTAAACTGCTGAATTAATGTTAATTTATATGAGGTATTAGATGTTAAAAAATTTTCGAAAGGCCAACCTCGAGTCTGTTAACCGAAAATGGAAGTACGTTTTTTGCCCGACATACAATAAAAATATTGGTAATTATTGCAAATTTAAATAATAAAATAAAATTTTGTTGTTATTGCTTTTAGAAATGCTGTACGAAATATAAAGTCAAAGATATATATGAGTACGACTTCCTCGGTGAATATGGTGTTTATTATAGAAATAAATGTCACTTTTTTCAACGCAGTTGCTTTCATTTTTCTTACATATTACACACACATTTTACATATTCTTACATTCGGACATATTACAATACAAAATACAATAAATAATATATTATCCATTTCATCAATATTTGTATAAAAAACAAAACTGTACAACTACAATTAATTTGTGTATTGAAATGTAAAAATTGAACGATGAATGTAGTATTTAAGCCTTTCTTTTCCGTAATTGGAAGAAAAATAGTATATAATGTATACAAATTGTATTATGTTAATAGACATTATTTATTTTCTTGTGGGCAAAAAAATTTCAAAAACTGTACTTATATTAAGTTTTTACATCGTTCTTAGAAATTTCGAAAATTCTCATAATAAATTTAGCAATAAGAAAATTAAAATTTCACCGAAAGGAAATATTTCTGTATTGTTTGCATTTCTTAGAGATTCGTATGGAAATTGTCATTCGTACTGCGCGCGTTCACCGGTCAAACAATTTAGATCACTTTTTTCGTATGCGAAAAATGGATGCATTAAATTTTGAGGTTAAAGTTAGTCTCATTGAAAAAATTACATGAGTTTCTTCTTGCAATGCTTCTTAGAAAAGTTCATAAAATTAATGTTCAAAATATCTCTTGTAACTTACGTATGAATGCAAATTTAAAAATTTGTGACACTAATGCAAATTATACCAATTCTTTAAGAAGAAGAAAGTTGTTACATACAACATATTTATCAAATTTATCTCAAAGTCGAAATTATACATCAAATAAAACAGAAAACGTAAAATACACAACACTTTTTCCAGAAGAAAAAATAGAAGTATATCCTAGTACTTTAAAAATTCTTACCAATGCATTTAAATTATATATTTCTTTGCACAAAAAATTTAAAATTGATGATTTTTTCCAAGGATCTAAGCAAGTAAGTTTATATTTTTGGAAGTTATTCATTCAATTGAAATGAATGCGTGCTGTACAATAAATTTAATAAGTATCAAAGTTACTATTTATATTCTTAGGCTTTGTTTGTAGTGTCAACTGCTTTATCAAATGAAGATTATGAAAGTATTAAAGATCTAGTCAGTCCAGATGTTATTGAAAATTTAAAAAACGCAATGCAGAATTTAAGTGCAGAACAAAAAAAATTAATTGCAATAAAGGATGAAGATCTTATACTCAGATTTATCTATGATGTTCAAATTACATTTGAGAAAAATGGTGATATTTCAATTTTATAATTTTATGTTTCAAATGTATATAATTTCATTTTTCAGCAGAACCAAAATTTGTAGAAATAATGGTAGTGTATCACTCTGGGCATAAGTGGCAAGAGACTGTGGAACGATATCTTAATGATTCAGTCAGAAATTTTACACAGATGCTTATATCTAATTATCAGTTTATTTATGAATTTAAAGAAGATGAATCTTTTTGGACAATCAATAAGATTAATCATAGAATGGTATTGTAAATAAAATATGTTTAATTAAGTAATAAATATAAAATTTAATTGAATGCTATTTATTTTAGTGGGAATGTTAATTTTAAATTAAGTTATTACCTAAGATATTTTGTATGACGCATTTTTTTATTGTTGTATACAAATAATATTTTAAACAAATATCATATATACATATTGACTTTTTAAGCTAACCGATGTGAACTAATATAAACATAAATTAGTAAAATGATTGTAGAATGTATCTATATATATTATTAATAAAAATATTGTTAAATTATATTATATTTCAAAATTTCTTATTTAAATGTAATATTATAAATTTTCTATGCTTAAATAAATTAGTTCATTAGGAAAACATTTGGTACACAATGTAATATTTATATGACTAACAACATAGTAAAGAATATTGATAAATAAACCATTACTTTCATTAATAAATAAAAAGAGAATTAATTATGTATAAATAAATAATTTAACTTTCAGTAATTTTTGTTTGAATTATTAATGTAAATATATGATATACTGTTAACTATTGTATTAATTAATAAATAAAAAATTTGAATCATAAATAACATTTGAATAGTATATATCAATGTCAAATAGTAAATATCAATTGTACAACTAGTTTTTTATAACTAGTATGGTATAAACAAATAGTATAAATTAATTGTAGAAATAGTGAACCAAAAAAATGTAAAAATAAATTTGTATCTTAATATAATTTAATAAATTATTATAAATTATTATTATAACATATTTTTTAATACTCTTTTTTACATAAATATTATCTTTATCTTTTCTATATATTTTAGATATCACTCTCTTAATAATAAAAAAAACTTTGTATCCAATTTTAAGTATATAATTATTTATTAATTATTTATTTACATTATTATAGTAGTAAATATTATAAAAATAGATTTTCTATGAACATAAATTATAAGCAAATTGATTAATGAGTATAATGTCAGAAGGCGTCGTACATCATGACTGGAGATTTAAATATAACTACAAAATAGATAGCATTTTTAGACTTAAATTTCACTGCGTCAAATTTGATTTACAATGGAACATTACCATAAAGGTGATTATGTATTATGTATTGTCTTGCCTATAGAAAGATACATAATGATTTCATTCATTATTCTACTTGATACAAACCTTTCCTTTTACTATTAGCATTCTCTTAGAACTACATTTTAATTTATTCTAACGTCGGATGTTTATATATATATTCTCCTTGATAGTAAATTACTTATCAGATGATTATGATAATTGCAATAGTTAGAAATCGTATAGAATTCATGGTTGAGTATGTTAGTATCTATTTTTTGTCATTATAAAATTCTAATGATTTTATACTGAAATTTGCTCAGTTGATACTGAATTTCATTAATTTATAGGGCACTTTATTTTAAGAATTGCAGTCTATTCCAGGGTACGATGGTCTTATTCCAATATCTCAGTTTATATTTAAATATAGTTTATATATATATCTAAATATAGTTTCAAGTATTATATTTTTTTAAGTTTCAATATATAATATATAATATATTTTATAGTGTATTTATAACAAAATTTATACATTATATTTTATCAAAAACCTGAATGTAAACGATACAGTTAAAAAATGATGCATTATACAATATCTTATATGAAATAAAATGAAACTGAATATATATCATAAATCAGGATTACGGTTTCTTTATCTACATTGATTATGTTCAAAAATATCCAGAATATTATTAACGATATAAAATCTTTATGATAATTGTGAACACCACTGATACCATCGATCATTTATTCATTATTCTTCACTAAAATTACTATAAAATCGTTATAATTTAAAAAGACCAAACTCTTGCCTAATTATCAATGAGCTTCCCATATTTCTTTTATAAGTTTATCGAAGTTACGACAATTATACGGACATGTTATGGATTTGTCAGGTTTCATGATATCGTCACGACTTATATTTCAAATTTATAAATAAATAAAAAGTATAATTCATATTAAACAGAAACTCAGATTATTAGGACTATAATGGTCAAATAGATTTATAAAATTTCAGAAGATTTGTTGGGTTTATCTAACACAAAACGTTTCTGAATTATCTGGTATCACGAATTTGATTTCGATATTGACAATGTTAGTTTGAAAGCAGCTATAATTACAATGAGTTAATTAAATTCTTTGGGGTACTGGAGTTATGGAGTTATTGGAGGGAACGAGGTAATTGGTGTTGTTGGAGTTACTCGGGTTATCGGTTATTGCGTTTATTGAAAAATGTCCGGTAAATAAATTTGCACATATTAACTATAAAATTTAATAAATAAATAGGTACACCTTCAGGAATAGGTGAAAATATAATTATATTATCAACTAAACCAAATGATATAAATGATAATCATATGGAAAATGATAAAGATAGACCAAAACCTAAATCTTATTATTATATATATTACTTAGTATATTAGTATCCTGATTTAACCAAAAA